>JADLZN010012231.1:0-40113 GCA_018155175.1 Sinocyclocheilus anophthalmus
ATTTGCTCACTCTCATGTCTTTTCGAACCCATTTAACTTTAATTCTTCTGAGGAATGCTGGAGTAGATGTTTTGAGGAATGAGAATGTTGTTGTTTTATTTGTGGGTTATTGTGGGTTATTTATCTGTGGGTTATCAGACAACTGAGTAGAGCAACCTAGAGCTTTTTATTGCATCACAGCTGATTAGGACGTGATGTAAAGATCTCAATATCAGGACTAAACCTATAGACCAATTCAGAGTAGACGTCACAGTTACGTCACTTGCAGCTGCGCGCGCATAGTGGTTGCAGAAAAACACTGGGAACAAGTGGAGGTAAATGGGTAAAATCCATGGAATAAAAGAAAAAAAAATATTTGTGCCTTTTGATATCAAGATCGGAATGCAAATCATTTTTATAGAATACTGTCGTCAAAGACGCCATTTGAAGCTAAACGCAGATGTTTAAACAGACAAAAATGGAGGAAAAGTGCTGATTACTTTTAAAGCATACATTTGATATAATATTCACAGTGCTGTTCATGAGGGGAGTAGTGTATACCATACAGTACTGCTGAAATTTATTACCTATTAAATTTCACAACTAAATTTTTTTTTATCTCACAATTCTGACTTTCTTTCTCGCAAATGCAAGTTTATATCTACTAGTTTGTACTTTATGACTCGATTTAACTCAAAAATAGTGAGTTTGTCAATTCTGAGGGAAAAAAGCCAGAAGAGCCAAGGGGAAAAGATTGGCTCCGCCCACAAAAAACGTCATCTCTGTTTCGGATCTGTAAGTCTATCCCACTCTCTAACGTCAATTTCGTTGAATAACAGTGCTTATCGCTGGCTGACAAGCTCTTGTAATATGCGGAGAACATTTTGAAAATGACATCTAATCAATATAATCTATAATCATTTTAAACCTAACTATTTTGTACTGTATCCGTGTAATTTTCTAGCCGTAAAGGCTATCTCTCCCGGGTTTTCAGCAACCATGATGAGTGCACATCCTGAATGTTTACAAACCTTTAACTGGTCTATAGCGTGTAAAAAAAACAGTTGATTTACTAATGCCACTTCCCGTTCACTGAGTACAGGGCATTTTTAATGGGACCTTGATTGTACTGACTCATAGTGTGAGCTTGTGCATGACGCCGTCTGTGTGTTTGTGGCAGGTGACGCTCCGGACGAGTTGCTGGACTCGTTTTTTGAGGCGGAGGTGGAAATGGAGAGGAAGATTTGTAGAGATGTCGTGTGCACGTCACGCAAGGATGAAGAAGGTAAGACAAACACGGAGGATTTGTGTCTATAGACAGTTCAGAGACTCCAGCCCAGTGATTTAAGGCGTGGTTTGGGTTTGTCAACAATAGACATGAATAAGTTGAACATGCTTCTCTAGGGCAGATCTTATATGCCAGACCAGCTGAAAGACTTAATTAGCCCAAAATATAAACACACACCCAGTCATGAATGCAAGGAAATGCTTTGAGTTTTGAGAAATCTTTGAAACACGATTGCTGGGTGGAGAAGTGTGTATAAATGTGCCCTGTGAATATAAAAGATGTCATGTGATCACATCTGCGTTCTATCATCATTGATCACAAATCATTTACTCACACTCATGCCTTTCCAAAGCCAACTTTCTTTCTTCTGCAGTAGCTGTTAAGTTTCACACAAAAAAAAACACCATAAAAGTAGATTCTATGGTTTCTGTGAATCCTTAAAAAAAGTTATGAAATTTAAGGACATAAAAAGTCTTAAATGGTATAAAAAAAAATTAATGATCAGTTTTAGATGTCTTAAATTTTGAAATTTGGATGGAAACGCATGAATAAGGCCAAATGTGATTTGATAAACTTCAAAAGGCAATGATTTAATTAAATGTGTGCGGGCTCTGCACATTTCAGAGGCAAAACACTGTGTTTTACAGTGTTTTTTTGGTGCAGGTTACCTGCGGGATCTCTGTGAAGTGCTGCTGTACCTGTTGCTACCTCCTGGAGATTTCCACAACAAGAATATGAGATACTTCCTCAGGGTGAGACACTCACACATGCTAAATCAGTCCCAAAAAACGTATCTTTGGTCAGCTAAAAAAGGGATGAAAACTGTAAAGCACAGTTTATGTGGAGAAAACCATGTATTATTGTTATGCAAACCTATTAAGACCTGTAACCTTGTTCTCTGCCTTCCATTGCAATGAGAGCAAAATTAAAACTGTTAAAAATAGTTTTTGTTATTTGAAATAAAGCTAAAATAAAATATAAGATGAAAAACTGAAACCTAAAAACTTGAATTGAAATGAAAATGGAAAATATAAAAATAAACATTGATTCAAAATCTTAATAAAAGCTATAATTCAATAGTAAAATAACACTGCTCTTAAAACATTTTCAGTCTGCAGTTTTTAATGCCTTTATAAAGCTAAAAGAAAAAATACGATGAAAAACTTAAACCTAAAAACTTAAAAATATGTAAATGTTGCCTTGGCAACTAATTGAAATAAAAAAGTTTAAGTATTAACATTTCTAAAACTAAAAGTAAAATAAAGCTAAATAGAAATATGAAAAATGGAAATGTTGCCTTGGCAGCTAATTGAAATATAAATACTAAATTACTAATACTGAAATAAACAATAAAGCTAAATAGAAATATGAAAAATGGAAATGTTGCCTTGGCAGCTAATTGAAATATAAATACTAAATTACTAATACTGAAATAAACAATAAAGCTAAATAGAAATAAAAAAGACAAACACAGCAAAACAAAACAAAATTTGGGGGGGGAAAACCACCTAAAAGTAAAATAATATTTAATACAAAGAAATAAAATCATAAAAAATTGAAAAGTAAGGATAATTCTTAATACGTCAATATATCAAATAACATTTATTATAATTTAAACTACTGCAAATTTTCCTATAAAATGCCATTTGAAAAATGTCTAAATTATTCTCTGTGGTAATTGACATCATACCACAAAAGATGTTGATAGAGCTTAAGTTGTGTGTAACACAGAACATTCCTTTAAGACACTAGATCTGGGATTTATGGAAAGCAGACACGTGGGTTCTGCTCTAAGATCAGGACTTTTGGTTTATGTGGTCCTGACGGGTCTTGATGTTGAGATTACTAGATTAGAGCTCCAGACTCGGTGTCTTGCACATGAACAAACTTGATGTTGATTAACTGATTGATTCTCTGATGTCCTGCAGGAAGTTTTGGCCAGAGGAGTTCTGCTGCCCTTAATTAACCAGCTGAGTGACCCTGATTACATCAACCAGTTCATCATCTGGATGGTGAGGCCTGCTCGCTTCTTACAGTCCAAGAGCGTGTCATGAATTACCTTTAAGACGTTTTGTGTGTGTGTTTAGATTCGTGACTCCAGCTGTAACTACGAGGCCTTCTTGAACATCTTAAAGCTGACAGACAAAGCGGCCGAGCTGGAGGCCGTCAGAGACAAAGTCCTGGAGGAGCTTCAGTACCTCCGATCTCTGGACACGGGAGGAGAAAACGGTCCACGCGTCCATCCTGTTGGCACTTTACAATAAGGTTAATTAGTTAAACATTAGTTAATATATTAACTAACATGAACTAACAATGAAAAATACAATTGTTACAGTATTTATTAATCCCGCTAATGTGAGTAATAAACTACAGCTTGTTCATGTTAGTTCAAAGTGCATTACCTAATGTTAAACAAGATTTTAATAATGTATTAGTAAATGTTGAAAATAACATTAACAAAGATTAATAAACGCTGTATAAGTGCAGTTCATTATTAGTCATGTTAAACTTAAATGTAGTTACCTAATGAACTATTGTAAAGTGTTTACCAGTATCATCAATGTTGAAAACAGTTGTGCCGCACAATATTTATGTAAAAACTAGTGCTGTCCAACGATTAATCGCGATTAATCACATCAAAAATAAAAGTTTTTGTTTACATAATATACAGTGTGTACGGAAAGTATTCAGAACCCCTTAAATTTTTCACTATTTGTTATATTACAGCCATTTGCTAAAATCATTTAAGTAATTTTTTTTCCTCATTAAGGTACACACAGCACCCCATATTGACAGGAAAAACCCAGAATTGGTGACATTTTTGCAGATTATTAAAAAAGAAAAACGGAAAGATCACATGGTCTAAGTATTCAGACCCTTTGCTGTGAAACTCATATATTTAACTCAAGTGCTGTCCATTTATCCTGATCATCCTTGAGATGGTTCTACAACATCATTTGAGTCCAGCTGTGTTTGATTAAACTGATTGGACTTGATTAGGAAAGCACACACCTGTCTATATAAGACCTTACAGCTCACAGGGCATGTCAGAGCAAATGAGAATCATGAAGTCAAAGGAACTGCCTGAAGAGCTCAGAGACATAATTGTGGCAAGGCACAGATCTGGTCAAGGTTACAAAAAATTTCTGCTGCACTTAAGGCTCCTAAGAGCCAGTGGCCTCCATAATCCGTAAATGGAAGACGTTGGGACGACCAGAACCCTTCCTAGAGCGGGCCGTCCAGCCAAACTGAGCTATCGGGGAGAAGAGCCTTGGTGAGAGAGGTGAAGAAGAACCCAAAAAATCACTGTGGCTGAGCTCCAGAGATGAAGTCGGGAGATGGGAGAAAGTTGTAGAAAGTCAACCATCACTGCAGCCCTCCACGTCGGGGATGTATGGCAGAGTGGCACGACGGAAGCCTCTCCTCAGTGCAAGAAACATGAAAGCACGCATGGAGTTTGCTAAAAAAACACCTGAAGGACCCCAAGATGGTGAGAAATAAGATTCTCTGGTATGATGAGACCAAGATAGAACTTTTTGGCTTTTTGTGTGGAGAAAACCAGGCACTGCTCAACACCTGTCCAATACAGTCCCAACAGTAAAGCATGGTGGTGGCAGCATCATGCTGTGGGGGTGTTTTCAGCTGCAGGGACAGGACGACTGGTTGCAATCGAGGGAAAGATGAATGCGGGCAAGTACAGGGATATCCTGTAAAACCTTCTCCAGAGTGCTCAGGACATCAGACTGGGCCGAAGGTTTACCTTCCAACAAGACAATGACAATGAGCACACAGCTAAAATAACAAAGGAGTGGCCTCACAACAACTCTGTGACTGTTCTTGAAATGCCCAGCTAGAGCCCTGACTTAAACCAAATTGAGCATCTCTGGAGAGACCTAAAAATGGCTGTCCACAAACGTTTACCATCCAACCTGACAGAACTGGAGTGGATCTGCAAGGAGGAATGGCAGAGGCTCCCCAAATCCAGGTGTGAAAAACTTATTGCAACTTTCCCTAAAAAGACTCATGGCTGTATTAGATCAAAAGGGTGCTTTACTAAATACTGAGCAAAGGGTCTGAAAACTTAGGACCAAGTGATATTTCAGTTTTTCTTTTACTACCTGAAAAAATGTCAAAAATTCTGTGTTTTTCTGCCAATATGGGGTGCTGTGTGTACATTAATGAGTGAAAAAAATTAACTTAAATGATTTTATCAAGTGGCTGCAATATAACAAAGAGTGAAGAATTTAAGGGGGTCTGAATACTTTCAGTACCCACAGTATGTGTACTGGTAATATTTTCTTTGGAGATATAAATACACAAATAATATATATATTGAATGTATTTATATATATATACTGTATGTATATGTATATATTTATATTCATATAATTTATAAATACATTTAATATATAAACATATTTTCTTAAATATATACATGATGCATGTATGTGTATTTATATATACATAATAAATACACAGTATACACACATATATTATAAAAACAAAAACATTTATTTTGGATGTGATTAATCGCGATTAATCGTTTCACAGCACTAGTAGAAACCATGAAATAATGAAACCATCAGGAATCTTTAAATGAATAGTTCAAAAGAACAGCAGTTATTTGAAACAGAAATCTTTGTAACATCATAAATATTTTTTACTGTCACTTTTGATCAATTAAACACATCCTTGCTGAATAAAATTTTTAAAACTCAATGATCTACAAACTTTCCAAATATATGCAACTAGTATCAAACAATAATAATGAAATAAAATAAATATTCAAACAAGAGTAAACGGCTAGTATGTATGTATGGACAAATTTATAGGCCTACAAGAAAAGATTGTCACAGCAGGGAACCTGACAGATCTAATCTTGTCCGACATGCTAAACTTCTTTCAAACAGCTGATCTCAGCTGGTTTCCACAGACACAATCTTAATACATGACATGCTGCTCACCTAATGCACTTTGTATGGAGATGTATCCAGGAGACAACACAATTACCCCGCCATTAAAAGCAGAAATAGACTAGCCAGTTGGTGCATGCATGTGTTTTGTGTGTGTGCATGAGTTTTATAAATGACCTACAAGCGCTGCAGCATTGTCACTATCAAATCGAATAACCTCTAGCTGCATTATATGTCTTTCTGTATGTGTGTGTGTATCAAACTTAAGGGTCCAGACTCCAGGCATCAATCAAACACACATTTCCCTTTCTGTGCTTTCTTTGTCTGTCAGTTCTGCATAGTGCTGAGCTTCATAAAAAAGAGCTTGCCACTAACTCTCTCCCCACATCCTCTTATTGTTTGTTTTGTCTGTGCCATTTGTTCAGTAATTTTCAAGTGGAAGCAGTTGGAGATTACAAGCTCTCTGTCTGATGTGTACAAACATACACACACATACAGAGCTAGTAAGTGTTCGTATAACATCAGAGTCTGGGTTTAAGACAGATAATGGCTTTCATTTAAATGTGCAAATCTAAATCCTACTACTGTGACTTTGATGTCAGATCATGTAAGCACTGACATCCCAGACGCTTTTAAAAATTAGACCCTTTTTTACCTGACCAACACGGGTCTGGTGATCTGACATTCAAAAATAGCTCTATACAAATGGCTCAAAAAGGAAAAAAGAGGAAGACATGATGAATGTCAAACAGCAACATCAGAGGTGTGTGTTGCATTTAGTTTGCATAAAGGATGTAGAAGTGTGTATGACCAGCCAGAAAAAAAAAGTAAAACTTGGTTTAGCTCATTTGTTTAGAAATTACAATACTGTTCAAAAAATGTTGGGGTCGGTAAGTATTTATTATGCATTTATTTAAATAAAACACAGTAAAAATTGAAAATAGGTGTTTTCTATTTTAAAATGTAATTTATTGTATCTTTAAATTATTATTACATTTATATATAAGGCTGAATTTTGAGCATACTCACACCAGTCTTCAGTGTCACGTGAGCCTTCAGAAATCATTCCAATATGCGGATTTAGTGCTCAAGAAACATTTCTTATTAATATCAGTGGTGTATTTGGCTATAGTCTAACCCAGTGGTTCCCAACCCTGGTCCTGGAGGCACCCCCAACACTGCATGTTTGGCATGTGTCCTTAATCAAACACACCTGATTCAGGTAATCAGCTCATTAGTAGAAACTCCAAGACCTGAAACTGGAGTGTCAAAGAAAGGAGACATGCAAAACGTGCAGTGTAGGGGGGTGCCTCCAGGACCAGGGTTGGGAACCACTGGTCTAACCTATATAGTGCAGTCCAGGCCTGAATGTGTGTGTTCACGAGTTTTGCATGCTTCAGTCTAGCGTGTCTTGTGTAGTATGTTTGGTTTTTCATGCAGACCTTTACTAGAGCATGAAATCACCTCTCACTCCCTGAGGAAAGAAAATGCTATCTGTATGTGGATGTGTGTCAGATTTAACCAGGAGTTGGTTGCACTTCCTGAAATGCAGGAATAGTACACATAAAATATTAACATTGGTGTTTGCTAAGGCAATCCTCAATATTACTGCTCATGCTCATACTCATTCAATAGATATTTGGACAAACCCCTAACTCCAAGTATAGTAAACTCTAAGGACATGAATGATATGCCTTGTGAAAAAGAAGTGCACTTAATTGTATTCACTGCGTGTAATTTTAGTGTACATCAAATCTTAAAAGTGTGTAAAAAACTGTACTTGCAGATTTTAAGCTTTACTTTAAAGTACATTTTAAAATAAATCATTATGTTTTAAAGAAGTATGCTTTGATGAGTTGACTAACACCTAAAGCACATTAAGTACTTAATTTCAACGGTAGTGTGTTAATCGATATCACATATAAAGTTGAAATTTATTAAATTGCAACTTCATTAAAACTGCAAAATTACAAGATTCATAGAGAAATTACATTTAAAGTATTTTTAGTTTATTATAAACGCTTGTCAGTACATTTGGCAGCACACTTTACAATATAAGTACTTATGAAGTATGAAGTAGGTCAAAACAGCACTCTAAAGTTCAACTAACTGCATTTATAATAATGTATTTTAATTTTATAGCAATTAACATGCAATTATGCATCAAAAACAGCCTGTTAACACTTAAAATATTTTAAAAATATAATTTCTGTAAAAAGTACTCTTTTAAAAGTATGCTAAAGTGTACTCCTTTTTCACAAGGGACTTCTTGGTTTTTGAGAAAATAAACATATCCAGGTCACACGTGTGTGAGTGTATATGTGTGTATTTCTCACTTGCTTTGATTCTCTATTTTTCCCATCATGTTCCAAACCAGTACAAAACCTCGAATGCTATGTGCTTTGATGCTGCTACACAGGTCAGACACCGTACAATACAGAGAAACACAGCAAACACAGCTGCCAAACCTTCCCAGACTCAAAACCTCACAACTCCGGAGCTACTGAGCCTCTATTTAACTCTCTTCTTTGTGTTATTTATAGCAATGTAAATACTGGATACAAAGAAAACTGGATATTGTAAATATAGTCTGAGAACACTCACTTTATTATGACTGTGTGCATTGTGCATTCATGAATCTAATTAATTGAATAGTATTAGAATAGACAGAAAAGGGCAATTTGAAATGCACCACTATAACCACGCAAACAAGTACTACAAAGTATCCTGGTACAGGACATTCTACTAGGGTTATTGGACCACTTATGTACCATTAGTATCTTCAAGGTACAGAGTATCATGTACCATGTAAACACCATTGTACATGAACATAGAGATCATTCAGTACCATGGTACCACCACTGTAAGAGAAAAGTACATCAATTTGTCTTGAAATGTCAAGACTCATATATATCTGGAAATGATTTCTTATAAAAGCTCACAGCACTGTGCTTACTGACTTATGACTGTTCTCGTAATCATCAAATAGTCTGAGTCAGCGTTTCATTACTCTACTTCTGAAAAAACAGTTACATGACCACCTGCTAAATCCCACATCACCCCTCAAACTTTCAGGGAGTTTTCGGCAAACTCTGAATATTCTGGATTGCTCAGAATTCCTCAAAATCTTCCTGTGCTTTTCCCAACAAGGGGGTTTTAAAGATTAAATAGCCCTGACGCATGACTCCGCTGACTGTCCAGCTGTAATTTTTCCTCATCTAGTGTTTGTTTCCATCAGAGCGCGGACGCTGAGTTAATGAACCCTGCTTCAGAGACCCTGCACTTCCTTCCTTTCTCAGGGTTTCCCCTTCAGAACAAAACAAAGATAGGAGCTTCCTGAAAAATATAAATAAAAGTTCAGTCAGCCTCATAGGACTGTTTCCTCTAGCACAGTCTAGAAGGGCTCTGGATCAACAAATAAGCTGTCTATGGATAATACCAGTATGCCACTAATACATCCTGTTTTTGAGACACATTGGGCTCTAAATGATAAATTAACAAATGAGCTATTGGTATGAATGTGTATTTGGAGAAAGAAACAACAGTAATAAGGTTGCACTCTTATACTAACCTTTTACTGTACCGAAACCTATTAAACACCTGTAAAACAGGCCCTATAAAACAGCCCCTCCACATAGCGACCACCATCTGAAGGCCATAAACACACACAAACACACCCTCTTACACTCCCAGCAGCAGTAGACATGTGAACCTAATCACCCGTGAGACTTCACGCCAGCTGCAGTACCGATCGATACCCGCTGTGTGTTAAATGAAGTCTTGAGAGAGAGTTTCAGAATGAGGGATGGAGAGCATAGAAGGAGAACTAAAGCATTTTTGGGTGGGGTGCTATCTAGGTTCAAAAAAACCTATATCAGCAAGCTTTCATTCTGAGTGTTTATTTTTGTGTCAGGAAGGGAGGTCTTTGATGGTGATCTGAGGACATCAGCGTGGTCCTCATGCAGACTCTGTCCTCTGTTCTCACTGACCTACTAAAAGTCTGAGAAGTCTCTTTTAAAATAAAGCGATTAGTGATCATGGTTGGGAAATAAATTAGACATTGCTGCAAGTTTTTTTTCTGTCCATTCTTCCTTATGGTTTTCACCACTGACATTTGTTTAGTTTAATAATTTAGCACATGCATCATCAGATGTAACTTTACATCCACTTAAAACAAATATTCTTTTAAATGTACAGTAAAAAACATCTTGAACTATCTAATCACCAGTAGAAACTACTTCTACTTGAACTATAATAACCATAATAATACAGAAGTTAATCAAGTTAATCAAGTAGCCTATAAAATATGGTGATACAACAGAAAATATAACACAAAACACCCTAATAAATAACTAAATGAAAAATAAGAAAAAAATAAAATTGAGTTAAATTCAATTGAAATAAAATAAAAAATAAAATAAAATGAGATGTTTCATTTGTTAAATTTCTTAGTATTTTAGAGTGAAATATCATATAATGCAATGCTAAACAACTTAAAATTTTTCACCCTACAGTATGATAACATACAGTTAACCAGGTAAGGACGTTTTTACTGTTGCATTTCTTCCAGTTTCATTTTTGTGCACCTAAATGGTGCTGATCCATGTTTGTAACGATAGAACAGATACATTTTGTCTATAGAAGTCAAAGAAAATGTACAGACCGTCCTTATCAGGAACTTGTTATTAAAGAAATTAGCAATAATTAATAAGTTATAATATACAGAAAAAGACATAAAACTAGCACAGCTATTTATGAAATCAATTACAAATACAGTTTAGCTATCATTATACAAAAATAGGCCTATTTTACTGCAGAATTCCACGACTGACCCATTAGAATTTAGTTTTTGTTCTAATAACTGTTTATACAGCTCTTTCATCCTGTACTTTGTTAACTGAGTGTGTCAGAGTGAGATATCGTGCTCAGCCAGATCATCTTCTTTTACATGTAATGATCCATCGTTTCTTTCCATTCTTTGAGTCATCTGTTGTCTGAAAGGCTCTACTGGCTCTTTTCTGGAAGTTCAGTTGAGGATGAACTCTCGCTGTGTACCATAAGTGCCCGCTATGCCAAGAATTCAGTCCTCAACAACAGAGAGCGGCACGCATCCTGCCCTGGGCTTTCAGCCAATAAGAACACATAGCAAACCTGTGAGCCGACCCAAAGCAGAGCAGCCGAGCGAATCAGAGCGCTGGCATTGACTATCACAGCGGTATACAACACCCCGTAAAATGATTCTCAAAGAAAAGAGTGAACCGACCAATAATGACCGTTGCTTCATACAATAATGCATTCATCACTTTCTATCATGCAGCAGACATAGCTAATAGAGCACAGACCAACCATTGAGCCGACATAGACCATCCTGCCAATGATCCATTACTCAGAACACAAAGGAACATTTATTACCAAAAGAATGCAGGCCAAAACAGAGAATTAACCAAACACAAGTAGCATGCTTTTTGTTCCTCCTCGTTAAACTGTCAGTAGAGAAAATCTAATGCTAAATTCATGTGCTCCCCATCCACCCTCAAACCCACCCACCCGAGCTGACATTTACACAGAGAGAGTCAACAGATCGGTCCGAGCGAAGGGCCCTCAGCTCCTGCCGTAACACACATAGAGCTTTGACTACAGCGAAGTCAAACGAAAGTGTCAACATTAAGAGTTCTGCCCCAAGCCAAATCAAGTACAATATAAACACTTTTCTTTTCAGAAACCTTATTTGGGGCTCCTAATGAAGCCTTTTCGGAGAATCTGAAACTAATTAATGATCCTATTTTCCCCAATTAGCAACTTCTTACGAAACTCACACTAATTTCCATCATTGCAGCTAAAATTACCAAAAACGGATAGTTCCAGCTCCAAATGGCCAAATTGTGGCCACCACTTGTGGACTTGTCATTTAAATTCTTTACTAATCAATACAGATAGATTCATAACAGATAGATAGATAGATAAAAACAGTATTCTTCCACCAAACAACATAGTTCCTCAGAAACAGTTGTGGCTGCAAACAAAGTGGTTGCTGAGCAACACACAAATGTAAACAAAGGTGTGTGTTTGTAGAGTATTTTACAACGGCTTTGAACTTGGCTCAACCAATCAGAATCAAGGACAGGAACTATCCGTTTTATAACCACAGGCTTTAAAAACCACACGATTCACTTTATCAACTACATAGCAATTCTCTGGCAGCACCCAGACCACCCTAGCAGAATCTTTTCTTTGGTTTCATAATGCACACCACACTTCTTTCCTGTGGTAAAATTCACAGCAGCTCATTGTGTTTCCCACAAATTTGAGATGTGTCATAAATAGCTACCACTTGCTAGCTACTCAGCATCCTGAAAGCTTCTGGAATGATCCGTTATCTCTCACCTCTCTGGCCTTCTCCATCTCCGCTTGCAGGACCTGCTTGGCCACCTCCAGATCCTGTAGTTTCACCCTCAGCTCCTCGTTCTCCTGCTCCAGACGAGATCTCTTCTTCTCCACAGCGTCCAGCTCATTGTGCAGACGGATGGACACGTCTTTAGCCACCTAAAACAACCACAACAGTTTTTATGAGGGGAGCATTAAAAATATCCTTTGAAAAAAAAGGTACTCCGTGAGCTGCCTACAAAGACGAGCTTAGTGAAAAATAATAGGCAAGAGAATGTATATGTATTATATTGAAATATTACAGAAATGGTAATAAACGTATTGCATTCAATGCTGAAGAATACAGAGAACTGTTCTGCTAAATACTGATACTGCATGTTGTAGTAATTATAAGTTTATATGTTTTAGCTTTGCCAGTGAAAAGTATTGAAGATGGTTAGTTCATAAGTCTATGATTCATGTCTCCCTGAAGGTAGAGGAAAGCTCATTAAAAGTGGTTGATCGTAAAGCTGCACTAACCTCTTAAGGAGCCAATTATCGGTGTTGGGTTAAACAAAGACAGATAATCCAAACCCGTCTCTATCACACACACACGCATGTTGGGGCTTGAACCATTTTAGCAACACGAGAGTTTGTCATTACTGACAATGTTTGTATGTTTCTATAGGGCACATATTAAGGAAGGATGTAGGTTTGTGTGAGAGGAATGAGGAAAGAGAGGGCAGCAGTCACTGAATGGGGTAAATGGGGATTGTGAAGGGCTAGGAGGAGAAACACAGTCCCTGTTTGTAAGGGAGGGTTTTCTCCTCTCTGTGTGTCTGAACCACAGCCAAGCTGCAGCTGGGTACCCACAATGCTCCTCTGTACCAACACCACGCTCTAATTCATATCAGATCCCTCCATTTCTCATTCTTTCCTTTTCTTTATTTCACCAAAAGCCTCTCTGCCTTGTTTCATCAGTCTTTTTTCCTATTCTCATTGCCAGGAGCTATAAACATCTTTGTTTATCCATCAATGTTGTGGAAGAAACTAACTAAAAGCAGCAAAACTACTACCTTAACTACCTTTTCAGTAGCGTTACAGTAGTTTGCAGTTGTTTTCATTTCAGCTTTTCCAGTACAAGCTACTTTCCCCAAAATGTTGTGCTGTGGGATGATAAAATTGTGTTTGATGTTGCTTTATATTGGACATGCGCATTAAAAACATTATTTTACAACAACAACAAAAAATATCAGTGAATATGTTACACTACATTATCCTACAGTATATGGTGAAAAAAGGTGAAAATTATAATTAGAATATATAGGTTATGTACTAGTACAATGTACTATATATAATATTATTAAAACTATCATTTTATAAGTAAGAAATATTCACTATTTTTTGACGTATTGACTATTTACTGACAAACAATAATAGGGCAGACGTCTATGTGTGACCCATATCATTTTATTTTCTTCCTATTTTTTTATTAGTTATGCAATTTTGTATTTTAGTTTCAATGTTTATTGCATTATAAGTGTTATGTAAGTTATTCCAATGGTGTTTTGCCACAGTTCCTGAAAAAAATACTTTAATGAACTGTAAACATTTTTATACATCAATACCATTTTGGATTGTATATTAAAATTATATCAAAGACATATAGAGTTATTAACTGTAAAATACACTCCATTAACTGTAAAAACACCATCATTAAAGCAACCACAGCTTTTGTTTTTTTTATGTAACTATAACAGGAGTTTTTATACAGTAACAACTTTCTATGGACAAACAGAAAAGCAGGAAATAAATCAATGTCCCCATTCATGATATAATATAAAATATGTTTCTAAACCACAGGCCCAGGGTTTTATGGTAATTGCACGTCTGTACTGTCACACAAAAGCTTTAATTATCAGAGCTCCGAAAGTGTCTGTTGGTCCAGATTATTTGCATTTACTCCTCCCTCCATTCTGTCTGGACGCCACCCGCCTGCCTTTGTCTGACAATGTCACGGCCTGTTGTTGCTTTTACATGCAAAAGGAGATAGACACCTCTAGATCCACAGGGAAAGGGGCAGTGAAGCACTGCAGTGTGTGGTGTGTGTGTGTGTGTGTCGTGAGATGCTTAGTGGCCGCCTCTCTCACCACAGCTGATGTGCGAAGCAAGCGACATATATGACCAAACCCATAAAATCAAAGGAGTGTAATGACCCATCAAAGACTAATAATGTCTCATTTGCATGTGACCATGACTGTTTGTCAGCAGAACTTGGTCAGATATGTAAATGACTCTGTGGAATTTGTTTGTCTTTGGGTTTGATTGTGTGTGTCGCTCCTCTCTGATCCTGCTTTTCAGGATTGCTCCGCCTCTCTGCTGTGCAAACAGTCGTTTTAAATGACTTCCCTCCAGATCTGTATCTGGTTGCATCTGCAGAACAGCTGCCCGGGCACATTCACACTATAAATTCAACCTTGCCCTGCTTAGAAAAAGCAAACTGCCCTTTGGTTAACCTATTAGCACACATACGGCTCAGATGAGCCATATGAAGACAGTCCAAGGGCACCAAATACTGTTGTGTTGAAAGACACCCATTAACACAGCTCACTACATTTTTAAATGGATTGACACTTTAAATGCAGCTTCCAGCCATATGTCACTCTTGACTATTTTACAAATCCTGCCTTTGAAACTCACAAGTGAGTAATAGAGTCAACATAAAACGGCATTTGCAAACCATTTTACTTGTAATGTGATGCATTTCTGAGTAAAAAAGTATATTCAATGAGACAAAAGTAGGGCAAGTAAATGGAGACTTTAGCCTAAGTCTACTGCTTCTCAATGTTTTATTCTAGAAAAGAGACCCTAGTTATCTCTAATGTGCCTCCTCTAGAGTTTCATCTCAGCGTAGGATCTGGTTTTTAAAGCGGGGCTTTTTCTTGCTCTGTGGCTGTTTGACATGTGAATGCAGCACATGGCTGATTATGCATGTGCACTCCTCACATAGATGACAATGAAGCGGTTCGACCGCGAGTGGACCAAGCCAGCTGCACAATAAGGAGGTGTTCATTACTATGTGTCTCTTTCACTCTCCTCTTATCTCCAGGATGCTGCTGCTGCTAAGCTGATATCTGAACAGGCGAAGGCCAAACTGACCAAACAGTATTTTCCTTGCTTATCATCATCTGTCACCATCACTTCCTTTTTATTATTCTCCTTCTTCCCAAAATAATTTTTTTCTGCTCAGAGGCAGAGGTTCTGCTTTCATAGCTCAAGACTAACTGCCGGTCTCATTAAGCCCACAAAATACTTACATTTTCGTGTATGTGCTAGGGTATACATGCAGTGCATGTGGCGTAATAATTTCATCAGCAGCACGGTATGCACATACTGTGCAAAGCCTGGTTTTTATAAGCGTGTGTTCTCTGTACGGTCATCTAGCAGTGAAATTGCCCCCTATAGAGTGCTGCAGTGATGACGTATTTTTGTAGGCCAGCCCAGAAGTTTGCATCACCCTGGTTCCCTTGACAAAAACCCAATTGCATAACCATTGGATTATTGGAGAAAATAAGCTCAAACAAAAGTTTACGGTTTTTACACATTTTGTTCATCATGATAATCTTCACAAATGAACACACATTTTATGAATTTTGAAGCCTAAATACAATCACCAGAAATAAAAAGCTAAACATAGGCTAAAAACAAACTACAGCAAGATCACATGACTTTAATGTCACCTTCACTAAGCTTTTGAATTTCTGTAGTCCTATATAGCCATGTGCTAGCCACCCCCTTTTTCAAGTAAGCCTTTTCAAAATGTTAAAAGAGTATAGAGCTATAAATTAAACTAGCAGAGCTCAAAAAATGATCTTGGATAAATCTGATAAGAATTTTATATTAAGTTTATATATAATACGAGTTATATAAATTTATAATGAAATCTCTCACTTTTGTCTCAGCAAATCTGAACATAGATTGAGAAATTGTTGAGATCTGTAAAGTCTAAAGGAGATAACTAGGGTCTTTTTCTTTCAGAAGAACATTTTGAGAAGCAGAAGATTTAAACATCTGCATCCTCCATTAGAACTGGGCGTGCGACAACAGAAATGCTAATTTAATTAATGCTCATCCTAATTTAAATATCTGCTATCAGAAAAGAATAACGATTCTGCAAGCTGTATAGTACATCAGGCACTAGATTTTAATGGGAGTGATTCAGTTTTGACGCACCAGGCGATCAGAATTTCCTTATATTAATTTCATTTCTGATATTTGTTGTCTACAACTGTAATAATTCTCTCCGTTTCTCAGCTGTTGTTTTGCATGAGCACATGGCTGGAGAAGCTCAGATGGATAACATAGGGAGAGAGGAAGCGTCAGTGTTCCTCCAAACCCAATTTCACAAGCCACAGCAGCTGATGAGAAGGTGTGGAGCTGTTTTCCGTCCTTCCCCTGACAGATCTGGGAGACGTTGCTCTCATTGGATGAGAAATGAGGCCAGTGCTTTAGAGAGCAGGAAATGGTGCAGGGATCTTACAAACATTCAGATCCTCCATCAACCCTTTTCACCCCCACCCCCTCCTGAGCATGACATCATCCCCTCCCCCTTCATCCCGAGAGACCAGAGAGAGATGGGAAGAAGTCGAACATGGGAAACTCCTATATGTTAGTCCAAGGGGGAAAAAATATTTGTCTTACACAGCCTCTTGGTCAGAATATCACTGACCTCTGAATGGAGTTCATTCATAAGGAAAGTACCCAACAATAACTGATCCGTGGGTCATCTCGGCCCCAAAAAGGTCTCAGAAATCAAGGGTTTTACTTAATGTAATACATTATGACCAGATTGATTCATCAGCAAATATTCTGTCATTTTAAGATAACAAATTTTCAGAATTCAAAAGAAATGTTTAATTTGTCTTCATTGGCTTTGTTGAATACTTGATTTGCGACTGGTTATTTGCATCCTTCTGGGGTAATCAATTTCCTAAATATCTGTGCTCCCCCAGATCTTTCTTTTCACATAATATAATATTTTCAACTCATATTAGCATTTCATTTCCAATTATTTACATTTTTGCTAAGCAAGTCAGATATTAAGCAGGATAATGTACAGTCAGCCGGTCATTATTGCGAAATAAACCAAAAGGGTGATCTGCTTAACATCACCCTAACCCTTTCGGTTAGTGTTATAAAGTTTCGGCTACAAAATAATTGTTCATAACAATCAGCCTAGCAACAAGACAAACATTGAATCAATCGTCTGAGGTAATTTTCACTAGTTGATAACATTTGGCTGCAGTTGTGTTTGTATGAAACAAGGGAGTGTGTCTGTGGTGTGAAACGAAAGACATAATAGTCAGATGAGTGGTCCGCTCAACAGCATTGCCAAAGACGACAGTGAATATTGAAAAGATATTGACCACTAATCTTAACTGAACACTGCAGCAAAGGTTACACAACTGAATAGAGGAGCATCTTGCTAAATCTATGCACTATATTACATTTCTTCTTTTATTTTTACTGTCTTCATTATAGCGCTGGGTATCGAGTTTAATACTTTTTAGTCACCGATCTAATTGTTCGATACCATCGAGTATCGAAAAATTTCTTGTCGTTCGGTACCAAATTTCGATACCTAGGCGGTTAATCTTGTCAACGTCAGTGAGCCAATAAGCATGCTGCATGCTTTATTTGCCTAAATCAAGTGCTGGCGATTGCGATCTAATGTGTGTTTTGGTCATATAATGTTGCTGAAATATGCTATTTGTAGCCTTTTATATCAAGCTAATTGCTACACCTGCTTAGCATTTCTCATGCAAACATTTCTCATGTATTAAAACTATTTGCACTGATTTATTGTGTTGTTGGTTACATTTTGTTCCTTTGTACAGTGGCTCAAGAGATGAGTCTTAAGTCTGTCACAAGCTGAAACATTTAAAAAACCAACGTTTTGAGGTGAGTGATGTATTTTGTTTTTAAAATTGATTTCATAAAATTGGTATTGAAAAAGTATCGTTCAGGAATCGGTATCGAAGTCAAAGTATCTGTATCGATGTTAAAAGAATTTTAACAATACCCAGCCCTACTTCATTATTTAATGTATATTTGAATAAATATGTCAAGAAAGTTTTATTACAAGCACTGTTTAAATTTTATATTGAAACATCTAATTGGAATCAAAACATATTTATATTAAAAGTTGACATAAATACGGCCTTATGTGCAATTTAACCGCTTTTATACAACTTAGCTGATTATTAAATAAAGTTGATTAATTGATTATTAAATAGAGTTTATTGTCAGTTTCGGTTTTTGGCTACTTAAAAACTTTATTGACCGTTTCTGTGTTTTAATAAAAAATTCCATTTGTTGCATCACTTTAAAGTACTGATTGTTGCACGAGTTGTTCTCATAACCCTGTAAGGCTACAAGAAAATCTGAGATAGCACTTTGATTTGCACAATGTTTTGTTGCTGTGCTAATGTGCATGCCTGTCACAGCGATAGCTATGGAGTATTTCAACCAGTTGAATGCCCAAGCGCTGTGAAGATAAGTGTAATCTGACCTGGCTGTGGAGAGACAACTGACCCTGTGTTAGGAGACTCCTGTCAGCAGTTAAAGAATTCAGCAGAGGCTGAGATGTTTTTTCTACAGACACCATCCCCCTCCACATCGATTGTGTTCTGCAGCCTCTGATCCTTACCAGCTGTGTCCTGAGTGGTAAAACTTAAGTATGTGACAGTGTAACTTGTTATTGACCAACACAGCCAGTCTCAGTAGCACAGAGAGCCGCAGCATTTGTTTGGCAGAGGAAATCACTCTCCCTCTGTTACTGTATACAAATCAGCCATGTAAAAAAGAGGAATACAGCGCTGACGGGAATGACATCATGGTTATTTCTCCTCTCACTGACAGACCAGAGAAAGGAAGTATTGTGTCCTCAGCCATGTGAGACAGTTGCCTGTGTGGTGCATTACACACTGCCTAAAGCATGATCTTACAGTCCACCGCAGACGTTTACGTCATTGGATATTTTATGAGATTCGCTTCATTCGGAGAGTCCCTTGTGAAAAATAAGTACACTTTAGCAAACATACAAAAAAAGTACTTAATATATTTTAAATGCGGATTGAATATACTGTTTTCAGACACTGCATTGCATGTTATTTAAAACTAAATTCAAATGTAATATAATTTACATTTATATTAAATGCAATTTAAGTTGGAATGAGTGTTTTCGCCCAGTAAGTGGACTTACGTGACATATCTATAAGTACATCTCTGTATTTCATAATTTTTTATGGTTAAAGTGTACTGTGTGGTGAATGTACTGACAAGCATTTATAGTAAACTACAATATACTTTTGTCATTTTATGTATTTAAATATATTGGTAATTACACATTTGTAATGAATGAGTTCAACAAACTATCAACTTAATTAACACACTTTTAAAATTATAATCAGCTACTTTACTTGTGATTTAGTATGTTAGTCAACACATCAAATAAGTGTACTTCTTTAAAGCATGACAAAAAAATATTAAGTCCACTTTTAAGTGTAGTAAGTGGTTTAAGAAACAGTCAGCCCTGATGAAAGTTCGTGTTCGATGCTGGCCTACATTGTATTATGTCTTGATATTACTCTGTCTTCGATGTCTTATTTTATTATTTCTGTTTTATGGTTTGATTTTTATGTACAGCACTTTGGTCAGTCTTGTGGCTGTTTTTTAAATGTGCTTTATAAATAAATGAACTTGAACTTGAAATACTTTCCTTAAGAACACTTACAGTAAATGGCCTTTTATTTCATTCAAATTGTATTATCTGCAAATGCGGTTTCTTAAAACGCACTTTTAAGATTCAAAGTACACATTCAAAACAATTAGGCTAAGCGCACTTCATTTTCACAAGGTGTTTGAGTCCAACTCAACTTAAAGATCAAGCAATTACTTGCTAAACACAGTTAGCTAACAGAATACATTTGGTGGCTTTTATCTGTAATAAATCACATCTTCACACCAACTGGATTTCTACATCACACATTAACTTGCTCTAACCTTGACGTCTTGCTCCAGTGTTTGGATAAGCTCCCCGTCCACTTGTCCGGTCTGGGCCACGCGGATGCTGCGTCTCTCTGCCTTCTTGAGGCGGTACTGCAGGATGCGGCAGGTTTTGTTGGCCTGATCCAGCTGCTGTCTGAGCTCCTGGAGCTGATAGACATCCTCCTCCATGTACATGTCCCTCATCTCCAGCATCTCAGAGCGAAGCTCCTCCATCTCGTCCTGATACATACACACACACACACACACACAACACACACAAGCATCATTTTAGAAATGACTCATGAGTTTTGCAAGCTTTTCAAAACAATTGGACATTTTAGCAGACATAGACAATGATCGCAGGGGGGGGGGGGTCCCCACTGGTGTCAGCCAGGATCAAGGGTAGCTAAAAAGCCACTTGAGATCATGGTAGCTACTAATATCTGTATCATTGTGTATTATGCTGCATTATGATTTTCCTCGAGACTCTTTTACTACACAGTTTACATAACAGCGCCATGTTTAGAAAGCAGTTTTGCTCTAACCTCAAATAAACTATTTATGCCTCAAACAGATAAAAATGCATTCAGCTTTCAGAGGCTGATGGATGCGGTGGGCCACCGCGTGCTGCCACACATTTCCAGTGAATATAGGTCAACTACTGCAGCGCGCGTCACGTGCTCAACGCGCGGATAAACAATGGAGTGAAAAGTGGGCGCGGGCGCAGTGCACTGACTGCTGCAGCATCTGTATACAGCTGCATTATTCAAGCAACACGCGCGCAGGAGCAACTAGCCACTAGCCTTTTTAACGCTTTTATATTACGCGTGGCAAATTAAATAGATGTGGTTCCGTCATGGTCTTGTGATCGTTTATGAAAGCCGAGATTACAAAAGAATCACTGTTTATCTCTTACATATGACTCATAGTAATTATGGAGAAATGACCTGCCCATATGATAGTAAACAAGGATCTTAAACATATGCCTTGCGAGAAGAATGAATACAGTGTTTCCAGTTTCAGGGGGAAGGAACATAGACATTAAGATAATGATATATGGCAGAAATACAGTATTATACTGGCTACCTTGTGACTAGTTTCCACCTGAAAACTATAGTTATGCAGTTATTTTGACTAATTGCACTGTAAAACATATTTTCAGCATCATAAAAACGTCTTGTTTCCATCTCATAACAATTTCAGTAATTTCTATTGTTTTATGAATTTCTTAACTTCATTTTCTTGATTCAGTAAATTATTTCTAAGTGGGCTATAGTGTACCAGATTGATTTTTAGAAATGCAATAATCTAGCATTTTTATTTTTAATGGGTTATATTTTTATAGTGTAGTAATAATCATGAAATAATTAAAAGAGTCTGAAATCTTCTTGGTTTACTGTAACTCTACTGTATACTTTGGAAAAAATGTTAAAGGTCTTTAAAGGTCCAGCAAAGAACCTCCCTGAGCATCAAGCACCGTTTTGGTTATGTTTGGTGCTTGTTATTTTGGAGGTTTTGATGTTGCATTAGCCTATATGTGACCCTGGACCACAAAACCAGTTTTAAGTCGCTTGGGTATATTTGTTGCAATAGCCAAAAAAATACATTGTATGGGTCGAAATTATAGATTTTTCTTTAATGCCAAAATCATTAGGTATTAAGTAAAGATCATGTTCCATAAGATATTTTGTACATTTCCACCGTAAATATATCAAAACTTAATTTTGATTAGTAATACGCATTGCTAAAAACTTCATTTAGACAACTTTAAAGGTGATTTTCTGAATATTTTTTTTGCACCAGAGTCCAAGATTTTTCATAGTTGTAGATCAGTACAAATGTGTGTCCTATCCTAACAAACCATACATCAATGAAAAACATTTATTCAGCTTTAAGATCATTTATAAATCTCAATTTAAAACAATGGACCCTTGATGACTGGTTTGTTTTGTGGTCCAGGGTCACATACATTTTGGTTCTTGGCTGTTTAAAGCACCAACACATAGATGATTTCTAAAGAACTAGACAATAACATCATGTTGAACCTTAAACTGAATGTGGCAAGATATGTTGGTGGAAACTGTGGTTGCCATGGTGCTAATTTTATAAAACAATAAAAAAAAATAGAATCATTATGTTACCTTCAAATAATCATTCTCCGACCTGAGTTCCTCAATTTCCCTGATTAATTCCTCATGCAACCCGTCCATTAATTCCTCAGTCAGGTCCGAAAACGCCAAGGACGTGCTGGCGGGCATCCTGCTGTCGAACGAGGTGAGCGAGCGCTCGTCGCCGGGAGAGACGCTCCCCTCTGCGGTCTCCATTCCCAGCGAGAGCCGGTCTTTCTCCAGGCTGGTCTTGGTTTGACCACTCTTGTCCAACAGTCCATGTTCCGCTGGCGCTTTCTCGCCGTCGATCCCCCCGCGGCTGCTGGTCTCGGTGTCGCTGCTGAGCGCATCTGTGGAGACTTTATTCTCCTCGGAGGCGCAGTCGGAGAGCTCCGAGCTGCTGTCGGTGGGTGAGAGTTTCCCCGGAGCGCAGCCGGAGTCCTTGCTCAAATCATCCGATCCGATGCTGGCGTCCGAAACTTTTCTCCGGCCGCTTTTATTAGACTTCACGCTGCTCTTCTGAGCACCGGCCGCGGACAGCGCGGGTTTGCCGGTCGGTTTACTCTTCTCTGTTTTTGTCTCCTTCCCGGTAACCGGGCTACGTCTGGACACGCGGCCGCCTAAATATATGGCCCCCGGTTTAACGCTCAGCGTCGGCGTGCCGATACCGCCGCGGATTTTAGTGAGGGACCACCCGGGCACATCTTTGGGTCTTGCTGGAGACGGTGCCCGGTGTATTTTCTTTTTCTCGGTAACTTGTAGCGGCTGGGCAGGCTGCTGTTGTGACGGCTGCGGCTGCTCTTGTTCTCCAGTGCTGCTCTCCATTTTCTGCTTTTGTCTCTTCTCCTTCGACGAGACAAAATGCGTCGGGGAACCGGTGTCAACCTTTGTCTTGGTCATTCATTCCGTTTACGAGACCCGAGTATAGCTGAAATGTACCTCCTCTCCTCAAACACAGAGGCTGAACTGGTAAACACTTCACACCAGATGAGCCGACATCTAAACCTTTGGAAATCCAAAAGAGAATGTAATTGCTTGGCTTGAGACGCTTCTGTTTTCCTCTGTTTACCACGTCTGCAAGATATCCCCCTGTGCGTCCTCAGTTTGAACTGCTGCGGCGGCTCTGCTGAGCGTCGGCTGGAGGGTTAGTTCAGTTGGGTTTCTTTCTCTCCGCCCAGATAGCGGAGACGAATGCATCTGGAGAGCCTCGCGCAGAGCAATACTGCCACCAAGACACGGCACGTGAAAAAAGTTCCCTAAATAAGGGTTTGGAATCGACAACCGGTTCTTATTCAGAACCTGTTCCATTCGAAAAATACCGAAATCCAATGATTTTCACAATGTTTCCGTTAAAGATTAGGATAAAGATAGGCCTATTGGATAAGTTGCTAGATGTTGTCAGTTAACACTGATTTTTAATGCATACCACTTTTTTGAAAAATAAAATCCTCTTGAAGAAAATCTTCCATAACTTACTCTATACATTATTTGTATGATCAATTATGTAATAATGTTGTATTATTATGTATCCCACTGTGGTTTTATTATATTTATATGTTTACACAGCTATTACAAAACTAAGTAATATTTTTTATAGTGCTACAATATTATATAATAATTGTATAATCATTTTTGTTTGGATGACAGAATTCATTATATAGCCAAGTGCTATTTAAAGACAACTGCTAAGTGTTTGAAAACAAGCATTTGTGTCACTGGATTTTTGGCTGAAACTTTTATAGTTACTTAATGATACATACATTTTCCTGTCCTGAATACTGTCTCCTGCAGTGGAATGGGAGGCTGAATGATGAGGCAGGAATGTGAGCACAGGTCACATGCGCCGTAATTAGTCTGTAACTATGGCTTTATTCAGAGACTGTCCTCCTGGCCGAACACTAGAGCCTTATTAAGGGCCCCTTCTGGGACCCTGACAAAGGTGGTGCTCCCCGAACTTCGCATAAGCACATAGTTAACACATAGGGCTGGAGACAGGGCAGAGAAACCAGTTGCTGTCTGTACTAACTGAGCCGTTCTCAATGCTACATGAAAGAAGAGGATTTATGCCAATCCTCCAGAGTCTTTGAGACAGAGGCAGGATTTAAAAAGAGGAACAAGCCTTTTATTCATCCACAGATGATGCATTCCTGTGTATGTGCAGTGTATGCTTCTTATTACAACAAAAGCAAAACTGGCATTATATGTCAGAAATGAAAATAACACAAGTGTGCTGATGGCATTATTTGCTGCAAAACTGCAGGGAAACATACGTTATTTATAGTACTGATAAATAAGACCTTTTGAATGGATAATGGAAAATTGACTGCATTTGTTTCCTGTAAGACAGCAATTATCTGTGCAGTGTTGAAGCGTTTAGGGATTTTGTTACTGTTATGACTGTAATGGCTGTCAGCAGCCTTGCCACACTAGACTGAGGAATGCAAAACCCACAGGGAGACCCAGAAAATATCCCCTGTGCTGCTGGATATTACATATTCTATTTCATGGTGGGCTTAATTAATGTAAAACAGTATTTTAGTCCCATGACCTATATACTTGGCCTAAATAACTGTGGTAATGATACTAACAGGATTTCTGCTGTTGTTGCTCTGTCTCTGAGGACTGGGACCCCACAGTCCTCTGGTCTCCATGTAATGGTTGTGGTGGCGGCAATGACAAAAGTGGGTTCATAAATCCTTTTTGGTCTTGGCTGATGAGAAATACATCTTGTGATGATTTGTGATGATTTAATGATGATTCAAATTATTTTATATTAGCAGAAAACACTGGGAAATTGAATAAAAAGCCCTTCTCATCACTACAGAGTTTTTTTTCCCTCTCTCTCTCTCTAATTTTTCTCTATCTACTTACCACCAAGGATAAGGTCACCAACAGGCACTTTTGATGATTTAAATAATAAAATACTACTAATACAAATAATAAAAAAGAAAATAAAATAAGATAAATAAATACGATAAATTAAATAAAACTCTTATTTTTAAAATGGATATTTTTCATAAAAATATTTTGTAATTTTGTATTTATTAATTTTATTAAATAAAGCAATCTGTAAAATACACAAAAACCCATGGGTTTTGTGATAATTGTTATGTATGTTAGATAAACTATAATCTAATGTAAAATGAATTTTGCATGAATGTTATTTGCACAATAATAAAGACAAATATTTTACATTTTTATGATATTTGTTTTAAAGAATGGTGGTTGCAACATTGTTACGCATATTTTATGTTAATAATGGACACAAATAAGGGTATTAAACTTTATTTAAATATGTGTGGCATATTTTGGTAACGGGGTTTCAGAAATTCAAACCTTGCATAAAATGAACAGAAAACAAAACATCTTGTATAACTTTTTTCCATGATTTCCATGCATGACCATTTGTTAAATAAAACATTTTTTAAAAAATGTTGCAACTTTTGTAAAGCGTTTCAGGCCCTATTAAATTCCGTCCTTTTCTAAATTTGTACAGATGTCTGCAAGACCAGGTTCTGTGTTGTTCATGGGATACAATATAAATTGGTTCTAGTAAAAACTAATTTCTTATTTGTATGTCAAAGAATAGACATTAATGCTAATTTTAACAAACCTTTGGTGTGTTTTTTCAGCTAATGTATCTTAACGAGGGTTGATATTACAACATCATTGTCAGAGACATGAGCTCAAAGCAAATCATTCAACAGATGTTTTGTGTGTTCATTTAAGCACTAATGCCACCTAATGGCCACATTAAGCAAACACAACACGGTTATCACTTCCGAGGTTAAATCAAGAGGATAAAAAGATCAAACCTTTACAGAGAAATGACCCTTGCCTGATATCATAAAGTGTATTGTATATATTATTGTTTCACATTTGCTTCCAGGTTTCCTATTACTCTTGTCTGACCGTGATATAAAGATTCGCTTTACACATACTGAGTCAAAGTCCTGCATCAGCGATGAATTCTTTCTGTGCAAGGAGAAACAATGCCATGTTGTGCA
Organism: Sinocyclocheilus anophthalmus; assembly: GCA_018155175.1. Lineage (NCBI taxonomy): Eukaryota > Metazoa > Chordata > Actinopteri > Cypriniformes > Cyprinidae > Sinocyclocheilus > Sinocyclocheilus anophthalmus. Next base: position 26,708 of record JADLZN010012231.1, read on the forward strand.
GGGTCAGTGGGTGTAATTGGCGTGTGTAATGCTGGATGAAAGAGTCCTTTTTACTGGAGTTGTGCTCAAGTCCCACTCTTTAGTCCTGTGAGATCTGTTGGAACAACAGTGCAGGACTAATTGTACCCTGATGGTGCACAAAACGGCGGGATGGTTTTTGATGAAAAGTTTATAATTTGCCTCTACCACAGTGTTTTATTGCTGATGGCTGCTCTGTTCTGGATGGATGAATATGTGGCTCTAGGCTCTAGACAGCACAATTTTATCTCTGGATACTGTATATTTTAGCCATCAAGGCCAGTATGTCAAAGGGACGTCTGTTTTCAACCTTTCAGGGCTGTTTGTCTTTGTCAGCCTCAGAGGTGGTTTCCAACACACACATTTCAATAAGTAAGTGGTGAAGTCAGTGCTGTACTGAGCTGCTCTGGGAACCGTGGGGTATATCAGTGACGTCTGCCTTCATTATTAATGAGAGACATAAAACAAACAGACCAAATTTGTATCAATAATTCACAAGCTTTTCATTATGCTCAATCGTTTTCGTGCTTTCATAGAGATTGCAGTATTTGTGGATCATAATACACATGCAGATGCAGCCAGGCTACTGTTAACCTGCTTCTCTGTACTATTTTACATTTTCATCAATGACCTCTAGAAAGGACTTCTCAACATTATATGAATTCACTTATTTCTTGGAATGAACATTTGGCGAAATTGAAACTGGAGTAGCCTGAAAGGTGGTTCAAAGAACAGACTGTAATATATGATAAGCAGGCTGTGCTGTTCGTTTCAATAACTTGATGATATGTGTTGTGTGTGTGTGTGTGGTGTGTATATATATATATCTCTATATACTATTAAATAGTTTTTACTGTACATTTCTGACATATGGACATCAACTTGAGATAGTCACCACTGATACGCTATTACTAAATATTATGTAGAAACTTACATTTTCTGTAAAGCTGCTTGGCAACGATCTGTATCGTGCAAAGCGCTATACAAATAAACTTGAATATAAGTACATCTATATAATCCTATGTGTGTGGTTGTTGTGTGTTGTGTGAGTGTTCCAAATGGTATATTCGAAATTCAATTACATTAAAATTATGGTATTAAAATGATCTTATATTTAAATAGAATCTATCTGCTACACTCTTTGTGTTTTCCAAATGTTAATTAGAAATTAATTACATTAAAATATTATATAAAATTTTATATTGTATATATGCCCCGCACTTGGAACCATGTTCCCATAACAATAATAATATATGGAAACAAATACCCTAACAAACATAATATAAAAATGTCATGCTGCATATTGTAAATAATAAATAAAATTTCTTTTGGTCATTATAATATTCAATTAATGTAGGATTTAGTCATAAAATTTAATTTTTTTTATTTTTTTAATTTAATTTAATTTTTATTTTATTTGGTAGCGTATCCATGTAAGCCCTGCTTGCGCAGTTAGAAAAAAGCAATACTGTGAATAGGACATTTTGGTTTCATTTGGGGACAACTTAAGTGACTTTTGGTCCAGTTTTGGATAAAGATTTTCTTAAATTATTAAAAGAAATCCAATCATTAAATCGTGTATACGTTTGATTCCTATTATTATTAAAACATGTTTATTTACTGTGTCCCATATTAAGTCATTCAAAAATAAATGTTATTGCGATTAACCCTTGTGCGCTCCTCATTTGGGAGTCACACTCATGGTCTTTGCGTTCAAAAGTGACCGGACACCTGAAATGAAACTTTTTTTTTATTTTCAGTGAAATCAATGTAATGTATTTTTGTTCAATAATATTTTTTTTCTTTTGTATTTTGAGAGAATTTCATGGTACTGTTTAATATTTATGCAATAATTATGATACATTTTTCTCATTGAAAATAGTACAAACATTTTTTTTTCTATTTTTTTTTTATTATTTGTCAATTAATGCAGTATTTCAGATTAAAACAGAGACTAGGCCTTTAAAATCCAATTTTTTAAGGCAGAATAGCACCTCCTAGTGAGAGCAAAAAAAAAGGTACAACCTGTAATTCATGCTGTAACCCTAAATTCCTGTATAACTCTTTAGCGAGAGGCTGTGAATTCCCTAGTTGGTTTTAATATCATACATATTGTTTACTTTATTAGTGTTGTGGGATTAAATGTATATTAAAATGCATTCCCAAAGACTCCTTTTTTGTCAGTTTATGTTTTTTTGGTTGTTTGCAGAAAATGTTGATTTGAAGCGTCAGTTTTTGAATTATTGTTACTACAGTCAAACCTGAACACCAGAATGCATTTTGTTATACAAAGCATTACAATTCTATAAAAATGTAACACAAATTAACAGGGATGCTTTATCAGAGCTTAATCCTTCTGGCTCTGATCTGATTTTAACCTCTTATTTCAGTTTTCTGACTCATTTTGGCTATATGGTTACAGCCATACCAATTCATTTGAGTGTGTAATTGTGTGTGTGTGTGTCTGTGGTGTGTTTAAGATTGTGTGGTGAGTCGCATGTATCTTTTTACACTCTTGATATGTTTAGTGGCAACCCCTTCCTTGCGTCCAACTTTTTTTTACTGCATTGTAGTTAATTTTGTTTTATTTTACATAGTTGAGTGTTACAGTCACACTCAGTTCCTAGGTGTGTTGTGTAGGTGTGTGTGTTGTCTAGTTGGTGTGTTGATTTTGCACTCGGATGTTTTGAGTTTGACCCCTTCATTTCTGGGCAATTTGTACTGTACACACAAAAAGGTCTGTAATTTTTGTTTTTTTCCCCCTTCCCATTCATTTCCCAATGCTGATATTTTTTTTTACGACTATTAGTTTTTTCGAATCATGCCCTCAATTTTTTTTTGTGTTCACATACTAAGTTCCATAAAAGTCACCAAGTTTCGTACCGTTCTGGTGAAGCTACGATTTTTAAAAATGAAAATGTAAAATTCTCCGCACAAGGGTTAAGTGAGCCAATGCTGCTTCATAAGCATTATTGTGCAACTACAACGCAAATGGCCTTGGTCTGACGTAACCCGTCAGGCGACTATAATTCCCGCACTATAATTGGCCAAGAGGCCTGTCAATCATATCATCCATATCGGTCTCTTCCGGCTGTGTGTCAGCCCTTCAGCAGCAGCATCCCTGCCCAAGAGAAGCGAAATCCGGCCATCATCACAGGTAACGATTTTCTTATTTAAAAGTAGCTCTTCGGACTCAACCACGCCAGTATGTGCAGTTTTAAAGCAACACTTTCCAGCGGACGAAACGCCCTCGCGCCGTTGCTTAGTAAGTTGTCAGTTAGCTGCTGGAGCTTTAACGTTAGCCCGTTAGCATCTGTTTACAGGCTCCGGCTGTGCCTCCTAACCTAGGAAGCTGCCTACATGCACAACACTTTTGAGTGAACAGCGACCACTGGCAAAACTCCGCGAGTAAACCAGAATGTCTCAAAAATGCTGTCTAGTTAGGCAGCTCACCCGTTTTTGAGACACAGCCCAGATTCATTAGAAGAGTCCTGAATCTTTTGGTTTTGTTGTCTTTTTTCCCCCACGCAGTTATTCACGTTTGACAAGCAAGTCAAGCAAATAAACCGAAAGATCCAGAAAAGCCTTGTCTCTTGATTCTCAGTATGAGCGTTAGAGGTCGAGCCCTGTCGTGTTATTTTGAGGGCTGTTCAGCTGTCATTTCCTCAGCTTATTTTCCTATTAAAAGTAAACAGACGTCTTGTAAACGCGTTGCTTTCCGGGTATTTTCATCTGTTTAAGTATGATAACATATTCTGCACCGACATGAGCAAGTCTGTGTTATTCCCTGGGGCTGTATACACCAGCATGTTACATTTGAAACCACTTGCTCAGTACATGACTGGGAACTTTCTTTACTGTGAGACGATTTTTTATTTTCTGTAAGACATTCCAAACGTCCTATTTTAGCAAAACTGTCAGAATGACAGGTTTTGGATTGATTATTATTATTATTTTTTTTTTTCAATGGGGCGTGCGTGTGTATTAGTGTTTGACTAATTTGCACAGTGTCATGTTGACTGGTGTAGGTTCCAAGGCTTTTAATTGCAGCAACTGTGTTTATATCTGACAAAAACTAATGTCATTTCTATGTAGCCTATAAAAGTCGCGCCACTGGTGTTAAAGTGGGTAAAAGGGTACAGTATTGTGAAGTGGGTCTACATGGACCACTGAACAGTTATTGCTTTATTTCTGTTCCTGAGGTGTTATGTTGTGTGTAGCTTGGGGCAAGTTTGTAGACCGATATAGATGAGTATCAGGCCACATTCCAGAGAGTAAAGCAAGGTGTCACTGCTTTGTTGTTTTGTGAGCGTGTACATGGAGATTCCCAACACCGCCTTGACTTGCTAACTACTAGTGTGTGTCATTGTCAGGTATGTGCTTGCACCTCTCCCAAGCAGACTACATTCCAAAGGTCTCAATTAAACTGTGAGTAATGCAAAAGACTGTGATTCATTCCATTTCTGAAATCTTGTGGGTGTTTGTGTGTTTCCCTATAGTCACAGGCAGTCATGCCCTTTCAGGTATGTCCTCTCTGCCACTGGTACCTATGCGAAAAACCTTCACAGAGCTGGAATGCACATCATTCTTAATAAACTCTAAATTCTCTTTATGGCTTTATGAAAATTTGTTGAAAATGTACTCACCATCAGGCCATCCAAAATGTAGATGAGTTTGTTTACAGATTTTTGGATAAATGTAGTATTACTCACATTTCTCTACAGTGAATGGGTGCCGTCAGAATGATCCAAACAGCTGATAAAAACATCACACTAATCCACACCACTCCAGTCCATCAGTTAACATCTTTTTGAAGTGAAAAGCTGCGTGTTTGTAAGAAACAACTCCATGAGGCGTTTTAAACTTTAACCATCATTCTGCAAAAAAACCCGTCTATAATATCCTAATGCTGTTTTTTTCTCACATTGCATCTCACATATTTGTTTTGGACTTTTCACTTCTAAATGGTACTTGATCTGTGCATATTTCTCTCCTCATGAAAAGATGACTTTTTTTCACTGGAGAAAAGCCATCATTATGTATATAGGTGTTCAGAGATAAGGTGCTGTATGTAAGTTTTTGACTCTACATAATCATAAAAATACCATACTGTGTTTGCAGATATTTAAGAAACTGCAAGTTATGAAACATACTTGTTTATCTGAAAAACTATGCTACAGTCAGTTATTCTCCTTTGAATATGTGCGTTCCAGGCCGGAATGTCGGTCTCTGTTTTGGTTTGTGAAACCCGCCCACTGCCAGTTTACCCAATTGTATTTCGGCACCCCGGGTTGCCAGTAGGCGGTAAACACAGCGTATTTCGTTTCATTCATCATCAAGTGCGCTCGTTCCTGTTGGTGTCGTCAATCTGGCAACATGCGTGTGCGTCAAGTCTGAGGAGGAAGGGCCGGGTGAAAAAAACCCTCTCTAATATTTAGAATTTGGACTGCAACCTAGTTCAACCACTTGGTGTCAATCCCACATACAGCACCTTTATTGATGGACTGGAGTCATGGGACTTCTTGTAGATTATATCTCAAGCTGTTTGGACGCTTATTCTGACGGCACCCATTCACTTTAGTGGATCCATTGGTTAGCAAGTGTAATGTTAAATTCCACCAAATATGTTCCATATCCGGTATCTGCATCTTGGATGCCCTGGGCCCCTCAGGGTAAGTAAATTTAAGCAAATTTTCTTATTTGGGTAAACTATTCCTTTAAGAATTTTAGCCAATTTTTTAAAACCAGGTTTAAAAACATTTAAATTCGTTAAACATAATAAATGCACAATAAATTCTGCAGGTTTACCCTCAAATAAGTGCAGAAAACCCAAGTGATTCTGTCCAGGCCTCCTTATGGGCGATTATTACGTCAAATCCATTCTCAACCCTTCATTTCCCAAATTTCATTTCTATCCCCTGGTTCAATCGAACAGGATTCTGTTCAAATGCAACAGGACCTGATTGTGTCAGCATTCTCATTACCAAACCTGCACCTGAGTCTTTATTTTTCACGCAGACGCATTGTGCATGATTATCGGTTGCCACGGCCCCCGCATTCGGTCGTCTCTGATTGCGTTCCTCTCTCTCCCGGGAACGCTGTTCCCAGACCAGAGATCATTACTCTAGCACAACACCGTGTCTCGGGGGATGGCTGAGACGTCTGTGTTATTTATTTTAACTTTTCAGCTGATTGCAGAACACTTTGTTTTCTCATGTAGGTGAAAGTGCATCAGAGATAATGTAGCAGATTCTGTTGAAAACCTTGAGCAATACTCTCTCTCTCTCTCTCTCTCATCTCTTCTCATCTCATCCTCTCGCTCCCTCTCCTGCTCCACCTCTCCCTCTTCTCTTCTCACATCTCGTCTTCCTCTCTCTGCTCCCTCAATCCTCCTCCCTCTCTCTCTGGGTCGTCTTGGCTTTCATAGGACTGAGGTGCTCCTGTTTGACCCTTTGCTTATTTTGACATTGGCTGCAAATTATCAGTGTGAATAACCTTTTTCGGTCTTTTCATCACACAAAGCAATCATATGACTTATATAATACACAAATCAACCAGTAAGTTATTCAGGGTTTATATATATATATATATATACAAAAACGTTTTTCTTCTTACCCACTCAATCACCAATGGAAAAACTCTCCATACAGGATAAAAAATATTGTTTATATTAAAACTAGTATTCATTTTATCCTGTATGCCTGTTTGCCAAATAAGGGTTGTAGATAAAAAGTTTCATATTTAGTTTCATTGGAGATAAAGTCGTACATGTTTGGAACAACATGAGGGTGAGTTAATTTTGAAGAGTTGATCCGGGTGAGAACTTTTTTTTTTATTTAAATTTTTTTTTTTACTAGATTAACTATCCTTAGATAACATCTCAACAACCTTCACATCCCTTATCTTTTAAACCCAACCGTCTGCATTTTTGGAAAAACAGTTAATGTTAAGAGTTGGTCTGACCTTGACACAGACAGCTGAAAGTTGTCTTCCATGCTGCAGTTAGACTCATTTCCTTCTCTCTGATTTACTCATGACATGAGTCCATGTGGCCTGACCCCTGACTTTTCCCTCTTAAAAACTTATAAAGAACCTTGACCTGCACTGAGGAAAACAATTCCCAATTGAAAACAAGCATCACGTGGTTTGGGTCATCAGAAACCAATTAGGCCTTGCAAAATGGTTGAGATGCTTTTGAATAGCTGTTTGAAACTTATGCTGAACAATGAGTTGATTGATACGTGCAAGGAAAATAGATTTTTAATATAATCTTAATTTAAAAAAATCGAGTGATATTTGTTTATTCAGACTTTATCTTCTAGTGGAAACATCAGACTTCTCCAGTCTTTTAGTCCTCTTTAACCTTGCACCTTTCTGAAAATCTACTACAAGCTCATTCATTTTGAGTAAAACAGCCATATGTCAAAATTCAATCAACAGCTGATGGATGAAACACAAAGAAATCCTCAGTCTGCTTTTTTTCCCCTCCAGTAATACATTATGCTCTGATGTACGTCACAAGATAGAAAAGAAAGAGATTTGTCATCATTTGAAATGTATTTCCTAATATTGCAGATTGGTTGGTCTAAAGAAAATGTCTGATAAGGTTTATTATAAAAAAAAAAAGCAATAAACATTGCATAACATATACTTGTAGGTTGGCACCTTGCTTTGCATATCTGATCTAATAGTGGGTTGGCTCACTGACTTTTACTGAATTTCCTGTGTGAGATAACCAAGAAGTCATAATGGTTAAAGAAAGAAGTGTAGCAGTGAAGATCTCTTCAGTACTGCTTGATTTGTCTTTGCTTTTCGTGTTACTTAAAGACTTCAGAGTTGTCCTGGGGCTGTAATAAAACTGCTAATTGCTCTCCAGTAATTTGTGCTCAGGGAATTCGCCGAGCACAAATAATAACCTACTAGAACAGACCGGGAAAGACATTCAGCAAGCTTTTTTTAATTAACTCTGCAATGGCTACATAAAATTGCGTAGCTGGTTAATAAACTTTAACCGTGCTAGAAGCATTCCCTCAGGTCTCGTCTAGACTGAGATAAGGCTGTCCCGTATTCGTCACAGTACAGGTCTGTCTGTCAGGTTGCACTCTTTGGAAGTAGACCGTCCAAAGTTCAGTTCTATATCAAATGCGTTCCTGCATACAAGCCCATGGGAGGAGACCCACACTGGCTCCACCTCTCCGTTAAAGTGCGGCCGGCTAGTTTCAGTCAAACATGACGGATGAATGGGTGCATGAATGTAGGCTCTAAGATTATTGGAGGAACAGGTGAATGATGGGATTTTTGTCCATTTCAGTGTTTTTTTTTTAAAAGTTTTTTTTAAACCGACTCCAAGGTTGAGGTGTTCTCTTGTTTGTGTGTCTGGTTTTGACTTTGTCTCTCCACAGGTGTCCCTGTTTTGGATGTGGTAACAAGTCTCCAGAGACAAGAAAGTGAAAGAGAGACCATGTTTTAGAGACCCCGTGTTGGCAGCCCATTATCTACAATGAACAATGAAGACGAGTTCTATGATGCCGTCACAGGTAAGGCATTTTAAATGGTAGGGCTGTTTTAAAAAAAAAAAAAAATCAGTAGTATGTTTGGTATTTAATGAAGTGTCCATTTACACTGCTTTTTTGCTGCCAAATAGCACTGTAACCAAACACAGACGTTGTGCACATGATTGTAGTGGTGATGAATGGATATTTGAGACCAAAAAGGTACCTCTAAAATTTGAAATCCTAAAAGAACTAAAAGAGATAGTTCACCCAAAAATGAAAAATCATATTATTTACTCACCCTCATGTCATTACAAACCCACAAGACCTTTGTTCATCTTCGGAACACAAATTAAGATTTTTTTTTTTTTTTTTAATCCGAGAGCTCCCAGACCCTCCCATAGACAGCAAGGATCTTTACACAATCAAGGTCCAGAAACATAGCAAGCAGATCGGTAAAATAATCCATTTGACATCAGTGGTTCAACCATAATTTTACGAAGCTACGAGAAAACGTGGTGTTATGTGCAAAGAAAACAAAAATGACTACTTTATTCAACAATTCGTCTCCCCGCGTCACCCTATAGCGCAATTTTGGAGAGTATCACATACGTAAACAACATATGCAACGTATGTACGCGGATACGCTGTTTACGCTTTGATCTGAATGTAAACAACGTATCCGCGTACATATGTTGCATACGTTGTTTCAAAAACGCTTTAGAAAACTGAGTCGGGCCAAGTACCAAAACAAACTTGTAGCCAATCAGCAGTAAGGGGTGTGTCTACTCACGATGCGGAGGAGAAAGCGCTCAGTGCACAGGACGGACATTAGCCGAGATGAGAGGACGGACAGAAAGATAGAGATGGCGGATAAACAAAAGAGGAAAACATCTGTGGAACAAAAGAAGGATTAAGGCAAGAAGTAGGACCTGTGTAAATATAGGATCAGCTTTCCAGTGCTGGAGAGAACTCAAGAAGGCATGCGATCAGACGCCCGAGGTTGCTTTGTTTCTTCTCAATCGGTGAGTAACATTTTTTTTTGCATTTTCACAGAACTACTATATGCTGGCTTTTGCTTGAATATGCTCGTGAGTCATTATCGTTGCCTGGGTTGCATACGTATGTGTGGGGCGGGGCTATCAAAATAGGGGCGAGACCCTTTTGGGGTAGGGGCGTGTTTGTTTGGTGATTTGAAATATCAATATTGGCTACCAGAAATCACTTACCGCACCTTTAATGACAGTTTTCATTTTTGCGTGAGCTATCCCTTTAAATTGATTCATGATCGGAAGTTGTTTGTAACATTACCTCTGTGACACAAGCCCATCCAGAGCTGTCGCATGTCATGAAAATATTGACATTTACACACAGCAGTATTAAACAGCTGTGTTTTTTTTTTTTTAGGACAATCTAATTTGTCCCCTATTGTTAGTGTTTTGGCCAATGTTGACTTTGGCATTCGTCTTGTGTGTTTATGGTAGAGTGGCCGCAACATGGGGTGCCATTCTGGTGTTGGCTTGCCCGCAGTCTGTTGATGGCTTCAATTATGTAGTGCTGTGTTCAGATGGCTTCTTTCATTGCTGAGATGAAATGAGATTAAAAAAAATAATGTAATGAATAAATAAACAAGGCGATACGGACCTTGGCAGGTCATTGTGCTGGGCTCCTGAAGTCTGATATCAACAGAGTCGCTCATATCAGATGGTACAAAATATGAAGGAGACGCATTTTAGACCATGTTATTAAATAGTGCCATAGTTAATAACTGCATGTTGATATCAGGTGTTCTGCATTTAATGTTCCAAAAATTTTAAGAGATGTATTTGTAAGGGTGATATCAATGCATATATCAGTTTTTGGTCAATATGTTTTATATGGAGCTGCTCAATTTAGGAAAAATCTTGAATTGCTTTTTTTAATTGTTTTAATTTTTTTACAGAAAATTGTGAAAAAAAAACTAAAATCCAGGTTTGCTCTAGCCGGTTGTATTATGTTCACTGAAGAAAAAAAATAATAATAATAATATAGATTAATAGTATATAATGTAAACTATCAATAAAAATGTATTAATTAATTCGTTTGATTAATTGTGCAGCCCTGATTTTATATATTTAATATAATTCATTTTGAAGAGTAAAATGTTTATTTATTCTGAACTCTCGTTTATACTTTTTTTTTTTTTTTTTTATGGTTTCAAAAGAATAAACCCTCTTAAGGTTGCAGTCATGCATCTCTGTCTATCTGTCTCTCTAAATAAGATGCGCTTGTGTGTCCCAGGCTTGGATTCAGATGAGTCGTGTGAAGGCACATCAGAAGCCAGTTTTAAAGATGCTGTAGTGTATGGCGGCGCTCAGAAGAACAATGGAGCGGTTCCTCAGAACGGAATTAAGAAGCACAGGTACAGCCAGATTCCAGCACTGTGACCCATATGCTCTTTGTCTCTGCCTTTAATCTTTCTCACTCTCTCTCTCTCTTTTCTTTCTCAAGATTCTTATTGTTCATCTTATCTTTACAGTTCATTCTCGTTCATTTATAATCTGCACCTACATAATATGTTTATGAATGGGAAAACATTCTTCTGCCCTCTTAGGTCGTCTCTTCCTGCCCCCATGTTCTCCAGGAATGATTTTAGTGTGTGGAGCATTCTCAAGAAATGTATTGGACTGGTAAGGATAAATAAATAATAATTTTAGAAGCAAGTTTAGCATGATTTCAATCTATTTTGTTTTTTTTTTTTTTTTTTTTTTTTTTTTTTTCTTTCGTTTTTTTTTTTTTTTTTTTTTTTTTCCTTTTTTTTTTTTTTTCTTTTTTCTTTTTTTTTTTTTTTTTTTTTTTTTTTATGGGAAAGTGCCGGTTAATTTTTTCTGTGGAACTCATTATTTTTTGAAGTCATGTGTGCCCTGGATCTTCAATCAAAAAACTTGGCCCTCCCCTCGAAACGTACCGTTCTTGTCAGAGTTGAATAGAAGTTAAAAATAGACTGCAGCTGAACGCATTTGAAAACCAAACTTTAAGCCTGAATAATAATCTCATCATGTGTTGGAAATTGACTTTGAGTAAGTGTGGAGAGGAAGTTGATTGGGAAGACTGGCTCTGCCTGTTTGAAATGCGAGCGCGTGAAATGCATCATCCGAACAGATGGCGGGCAGCAGCGATACAGGCCTGTCATATTAAGCTCCAGCTGTCATGGTGAGCAGTACACTTCAGTTTGAATGCACAAGCACTCTCCACTGACTAAACACACACAAACATCTAGTACTGTAACAGTTTGCACAGTCTTTGCTTTCCAGATAACGGCATAATAATATGCCTTACCTGTAACATAGTAGTTCATGCTTTGTGAGTTTGCATTTCTCGTTATTTTATCTGTCTGATTGTTGCCAGATAATCTTGATGTGTACAACTTCATGGTGGGTTTTCTGCGCTTACAGATTCCATGTAGACTGGCCTGTTGGTGACCCATAAGGTCTAAAAATGGAAAATTTTCCCATTGTGTTTTTGAAAAGTGTTCCATACAGGTGACAACATTGTCAAAACAACTAGAAACGCTGTATTACGCATGCTAGTCCAGTAGTTGGCGATGTCACTTTGTAAAGAAACACTACACGAACATGCAATAAGCATGTGCATGACATCACAGTTTTCACAAATTCCATTTTTGTAGTTTACACAGAGACGATAATGGTATCGTTTTCAAAAGCTTGAACTTTTGAAACCCGTTTCAAAAGTTTGCATTTTCAGACCCCCAAAAAGCAGTTGTCATGTAAATTAACAGCCAAAACGTATAAAATGTTTTCCATTTTTAGTTGAAAACAGTGTTGTATAAACGCTCTTCAAAACTGCTACGTTTAATAATAAGGTTAGGAATTTATCACAAGGATTCTGCTTTTACCCAAAGTTTTTTTTTTAACTTTTTTCCCAGAAGTTTACTGATTCTAGTTTGCCCAAAAGTGGAAAATCTGTCGATATTTATTCACCCTCATGTCATGACTTTCTTTCTTCTAATTTGAGAAATAAGTTTTTTTTTGTCCATACAATAAAATTGGTCAACCAAAACTGTTACCCACAATCTTCAAAATATCTTTTGTATTCTGCAGAAGAAAGAAAGTCATACACGTTTGGAACAATATAACAAAGTCATTCTTGGATGAAATATCTTTGATTGATTATAATGATTCTTTACAATTATTTGAGTGGTTTTTGAGGAAGCTGTAGATTCAGTAGTGTAAGAGCAGTGCAGGAAACACTGTCGTTTAGTATTTTGGAACAATGTTTTGCCTGTGTTGGCAGAACAAAAACCATTAATAAAAACCAATTTGTCCAAAATGTCCAGATGAAGCCAAAACTAGAATCAACCAACAGCAGAGGTGTTTTGGTCCTGACTGAGTCAGTCTTTTTGATGAATCAGTTGAGTGAATGATTCAATGATTCACTCACAAGTTGCTGAATTGAGAACTGCATACTAGCACACTACATTTCTACTAAGCATACTAATCTAATACAGCACATGACTGATCCTAAACGAATCAGTATTTTTGAATGAATCAGTTGAATGATTCAAATGACTCACTTATAAAGACAGTCACTGATCACCACCCACTTGCATAACAATATAACCAACAGAAAAATTCCCACCACTAATGAATAGACTTGCAAACAAAGACAAGCGGAGTGATACAAGCAGTATCTGTATATCAGCACTTCTGCTCGACCAATGAAATTTGAATATCACAATTAACTGTTGTATTAATAGAATACACACAATAGAATATTACAGAATATTAAAGGCTATTTTGAACTCTATAATCTGAAAAATTATTTTGACTCACCCCTTGATTTGCAAAAGTGAACTATTGTTTACAGTACATCCACTTTACAATGAGTTCAGCAGAA
>JADLZN010012232.1:0-79102 GCA_018155175.1 Sinocyclocheilus anophthalmus
TTAAGGGAACACTCCACTATTTTTGGAAATAGGCTCATTTTCCGACTCCCCTTGAGTTAAACAGTTGAGTTTTATCGTTTTCGAATCCGTTCAGCCGATCTTCGGGTCTGGCGGTAACACTTTTAGCTGCAGCTTAAAATCAGATCATTTAATCTGATTAGACTGTTAGCATCTCGCTAAAAAATGACCAAAGAGTTTTTATATTTTTCTTATTTAAAACTTTACTCTTCTGTAGTTACATTGTGTACTGAGAACGACGGAAAATGAAAAGTTGTGATTTACTAGGCCGGTATGGCTAGGAACTATACTCTAATTCCGCCGTAATAATCAAGGAACTTTGCTGCCGTAGCCTGCGGCAATGATATTAAGCCCGCCTCAATAGTCTCCAGCTAGGTCCACTTCCATAAGCCTATTTTAGGCGCTGCGTATATTGGCTCCTGCTGCACCCCAGTGGGCGGTACGGCCGCAAAGTTCACTTGATTTTCCGCCGAATAGATTACGGTTCCTAGCCTATGCCATAAACCATGGTCATTTTTGATCGAGTCTAACGGTCTAATCAGATTCAATTATCTAAGCTAAGCTAAAAGTGCTACCGCCAGACCCGAGATCGGCTGAATGGATTCGAAAATGGTAAAACTCATCTGTTTAACTCTAGGGGATTTGGAAAATAAGCCTATTTTCAAAAATAGTGGAGTGTTCCTTTTAAATGACAATTACTTCAGGCATCAGAGATTTAAACAGGTACCAGTAACCACAAACTCTTTAGACCGGTAGAATAATTTCCAGTAAAAAATGATGTAGGGCAGCTTATGACAAAAATATTATTGTCACTTATTGCTCTTGATGTTGTAATAATGATTATTAATATTGAATAATAGGGTGTGTTAAAACATTTTAGTGTTTGGGGAGCCTCACATCATATTCACTTAAAGCAATAAGCCCCGTGAAGCCGTGGAATACAGTGAATTTATAACAGCTATAATCCGCTTCGCGTTGTGCCTAACAATGCCCCTTAGCTGTTGTAAATTCACTGTAAACCATGGCTTCACAGGGTTTATTGCTTTTATAAAACTGTTATTCACATATACGTAGTAAGGTTTCACTAAATAAAACGGAGCAAATAAAGTGTAGTGATATTAATAAAAATAGTATTCTTCCACCAAACAATGTAGCACTTCAGAAACAGTTGTGGTTGCTACAAATTGGTTGCCGAGCAACACACAGAAGTTAACAAAGGTGTGTGTTACTTTGTAGCGTCATTTAGAACAGCTTAGAACGCGGCTCAGCCAATCAGAGTCGAGCACCGGAACTCTCCGCTTTATAATTCACATTTTATTTCAATCGCGACAGCCATAATAGATTTAGTTTAATTGCGCAAATCTTGAATTTATGGGGCATTTTTATTCATTTTAGTGGCATTTTAGCCTCTGTTATTTTCCGACCCTGGTATCAAATAATAAAGCTCCTCTCTTCTCAGGAATTCCTCAGCAGTCTGGATTGGCCTCATTGCGCCAGGGCTCCGGGAGGAACGGCTCTAGTTTCCACGGCTGTATCCGAAACCTCTACATTAACGACGAGCTCCAGGACCTCACCCAGTTCCTGCTGCAGGAGGGGGTGGTGCCCGGCTGCCAGCCCTGCCAGCGGACTGTGTGCGCTCATGGGCAATGCCATGCTACCGGACAATCCTCCTTCAGCTGTGAGTGTGAGGCAGGATGGACCGGCCCGCTGTGTGACCAGCAGATCAACAGCCCATGTGACGGGAACAAGTGAGAGATTTGAAAGTGCACACACACACACACACACTCATTCACACACGCACACACACACACACAACCGCGCACACCCAACATGCACCATCCCTCTCTCACACACACACACCCACACTCACACATACACACTCTCTCACAGACACACACACACACAACACAAACACAAACATACACACTCTCACACACAAACACACGCACCGACCACGCACACTCACACACACACACACTCTCTCACCCACACACACACACACACACCAAACCCAAACTAACCACACTCTCACCACAAAACCCACTCCACACACACGCACACACAGACACTCCACCCACCACACACCCTCTCTCACACACTCTCCTCACACACACACACACACCACACACACACCTCTCACAACACAACACCCACACACACACACACACAAACACAAACATACACACACACTCTCCCCCAACACCACCACACACACACACCTCTCTCACCCACATCCTCTCTCACACACCCACACACCAAACACACACACCACACACACACCCACACACACACAAAAAAACACACACACACACACACACACAACACACAAACACACACACACACTCACACGCACACACTAACAAACTATTCACACTCACACACTCTCTCACACACTCTCTCACCAACCACACACCTACGCACACACACACACACAACCGCACACACACACACACACACACCACCACAGCTCTCTCACCCACACCACACACACACACACACAGTCTCACTCACTCACTCACACACACCCTCCCACACACACTCACACACACTCTCTCTCTTTCTCTCTCACACACACACTCACTCACTATCTCATACACACACACACAAACACATACACATATACACACACACAACACAAACACACACACACACACACATCACACCCACACACACACACACACACCTCTCACCAACCATGACACACACAACAAACACACACCACACAACACTCACAAACACACCCACACACCACACACATTGGTTTCATTATATAAAAGCATTTGTGTGTGTGTCTGTCTCAGGTGTATCCACGGCTCCTGTCAGCCCATAAACTCATACTCGTACAGCTGTCGCTGTCATCCAGGCTTTGCAGGTGTATTATGCGATGAAGAGGAGCAGTTGAGTTTCCTTGACCTTATTTCTCAGTTTATAAGGCCCTATGAAAGCTGTATTCTTTTTCCCAAATTTCTTTTCCTCCCAAATTCCATGTTTTCCATTTTAATTGTGTTTTTTAATGGCTTAATTTTAAAGAGTCCATATGATGCTTTTTAATGTTTTCTTTTTTGTTTATTGTGTAATGTATCTGTTTATGCATAAAATCTGCAAAGTTACAAAGCTCAAATTCCACAAAGGTCTTTATTCTATCTATCAGGAACACTTTTCAGACCTGCCTAAAACGCATTGATAAAGTCCGATATTGCTTCCGCAACCTCTACTCACAGTTTGACTTTGCCTAATGCTGCCCAAAGGCATTGGCCTCTAAAAATGGGATTGAACATTAGTACATCATGGTAATTAATTCATAAAACTTTAACAATTGAATCAGTCTTTTAAAATGTAATCAAATGAAATGTGAACAATTCCTTTCTTTTTGTTTTGGCAAACAGTGCAGAGTTTTGAAAAACTAATATTATTGTTACTAAGTACAATCTACTGTACAATAGTAATATATTTCTGTCATGAATGAATGAATGATGCTTTATTGTGTATTGTTGTACACCCAAAGCTCTTTACAATCATATGGGGGGTCTCTCTCCTCAACCACCACCAGTGTGCAGCATCCCACCTGGATTATGCGACGGCAGCCACAGGACAACGGCAACAGTGCGCTCACCACACTAACGGTGGGAGAGGCGATCGAGTCATAGAGCCAATCAAGTGGTTGGGTATTATTAGGAGGCCATGATTGACAAGGGCCAGTGGCAGCAATTTGGCAAGGACACCAGGATTACACCCCTGTTTTTAACGAGAAGTGCCATGGGATTTTTAATGACCACTGACAGTCAGGACCTCAGTTTAACGTCTCATCCGATGGATGGTGCTTTTTACAGTATAGTGTCCCCTTCACTATACTGGGGCGTTGGGACCCACACAGACTGCAGGGTGAGCACTTCCTGCTGGCCTCACTAACACCTCTTCTGCAGAAACCTAGTTTTTCCAGGAGGTCTCCCATCCAGGTACTGCCCAGGCTCAACCCTGCTTAGCTTCAGTGGGCAACCAGGGTGTCTTGGGCTGCAGGGTGATATGGCTGTCATTATTTCTTCAAGTTTCAAACCAGACAGGTTGTAGTTCAAACCTTTGAGTTTCTGCGTGTATGTGTCATTATTTTTTTCGAGTGAAATGGTAAAACACTTGTTACGTGACTCTCAGAGCAGCTCTGAAGATGAAGTTCATATGTAGTGTCCTATATAGTGAGAAGGCAGATGCTGAAAACAAACATCACGCGTGCTAGAGTATGTGTAGTAGACCAAACTGTGCCGCACATTCACTCATCTATTTCATATTAAATAGCAGTCTTTTTGTGATTTATATTCACTGACAATAGTCTATATTGCCATTTGATAAAGTGTACAGCTCTACTTTTAAATTTATTCATCCAATTTGTGCCAAACTCCAGGACATATTGCGTTGTACAGTGAATTGGATTTTTATGACTGTGTGATTCTGTCCTCATTCACCACACCGCGGAAATCATCGGGCCCTAAGTTCATTCTGTTGATATCAAACTCTTTTCTCCACAGGTCTGCTGTTTTCCAGCTTGGCTCTTCTGCTCTGTCTCACTGGCATGTGTAAAACTGCTTGCTGCTCCAAAACTCCTGACGACGTCAAGAACTCCCGCTGCTTGGTCAATAGCTCAGGCTGCCATCTAGTGGCTGGGATGCTACTGTTTCTAGGTGGGGCCATCGCCATGCCGCCCTCTGTCTGGTTCCTGTTCCACACGCGTAACCTTAACGAGCGCTACGATAATCTGTTTGCCGTAGAGTTTGGGGTGTATGTGGCCATCGGCAGTGCTGGTGGTCTGATCTTAGCTGCTCTGCTGATGTTCATGTGGTATTGCATGTGTAAAAAACTGCCTTCACCCTTCTGGCTACCTCTACCTGAAGGGCCTGCGATGACCAACAGCCTCTCCGCGCAGCCCCTCATGACCAACGGCTTGCCTTCTCCTGTGACATACGCACCCCAGACCTTCCCTCCGGCTGTTCTGGATGCCCCTGTTTTTGTCCCAGCACAGGGTTACCCTCAACCTGTACCCACACAGCCTATGCTGCCCCATGTCTACATGCCACAGATGTCCATACCTGATGGTTACGGCTCAGATATGGGAGCCTCACAGGCATATAGTTATGCTCCCTCTAGAAGCTACGCACCTTCTCAGGGATACGCCCCATCCCAAAGCTACGCCCCCTCACAGAGGTATGCTGGGCACCGCTATTCCACACGCTCCCGAATGTCCGGCATTGAGATTGACATTCCTGTCCTTGCTGACTGACACTGAGTTGGTTGTTTCAAGTCAAACTGGTCAAACTGGTGTTCTATTTCTATAACTAAGAAATGATAAATTAGCTGTGGTAGGGAATTTGAAGTGTACAAAACAGTGAAATTGAAAGAACGCCTTTAGTCAATTAGTGTAGCAGGTACCTCTTAGTTATAACACTGAAAATGGCCAAAAAAGGTCATCAAAGCAATAACACAAGTGGAATTAGGAGGTTTTCGTACCTGTTTCTCATTGGGCCTCATTCATGAAACACGAGCAGAATAAATTTCTGTGTAAACTGTTCATAATTTCAATGAGTATGTTGCATTTATTTCAGTGTGACAGGTTTACGTGTTATGTACACACAGATATACTTTCTGCTAATTTTCATGACCCTAATGTCTTTATTCTGCTTTTTAAACCTTGACAGTAACACTGAACTAATTGTTGATGTTAAGTTTTAACCTGTCAGTGAATATGCATGCTAATATCTAAATGTGATAAGTAAATGCTAGAAAGAGACGCAACCTACAACCTGTTTTATGACTGCTTAAACTTGTATTACTGTTAAGCCATGAAGTTTCATATTTGCCTATTACGTTGCCTTATTGTTGTAATACCTGAACATCGTGTTTTTTTTTCTAACTTTCTGATATTATGTGAAGGAGAATTAATTTTTACCTGCTGTTTATTATTATTTTTTGCAATGGAAAGAAATTTTCTGTTTTTAATGTCAGTTTAAAAACTGTCAAGATAGATCTTTTTTTATACGTTGAATGGTTTGCAGGTTTTAGAAAACCTTGTAGTTTGACTCTTGTTACTTGTCTCTGCCTGATGCCTTTGAGCAGTTGAACTACTCTTATCAAGACTGTACTTCCACTTATTGATTTATGCTTTGTAATGAGGCTTACTTGAGCAACAAACCATTAATGAAACATTACACTGCATTCCACTGTATTCTTTTAGTGTAGATGTATTGCGTTTTAAAGGTGTCACACCAGATAAGTCATTGCCGTGTAACTCAAGAGCATTTGAATATTACATGCTCTAGTTGTATGTTTGTTTACTGTTACATAGTCACTTAATTCATTGCTAAAATGACAGAAAAACACTAATGTCTTAAAAACAAATAGTTCCTATTACATTGCCTGACATTTTGCACAAATCAATTTCATCTTGCCTGTTGCAAAATGTTAATTTTGTTAAAAGCTCTATTGCAAAATGTTAATTAATGTTTTTTTAACATAATCAGTGAATAGACTACTAATATCTTGAGTGCTCTTTTTATTAAAGTGCAGTTTATTAAATCTCACTTGGTGTCTGAGTTGCTTTCTTCAGGGTAAGCATACCGGTAGAGTTATTTAAATTACTGGGCTTAAATGTTTTATCAAATTAAAATCAAATTTAAAACATTTAACTAATAATTATACTGCAAGCAAAGCAAGATAAATGTTGATTATAAATATAATTCAATTCAAGGCTGAATAACTTTTTTAAAAACTTGCCATATAATAAACTTTGTTCTGATTCTATTAATAAATTATTAGGTAAAATATTTATTATATTGAACATTGTTAGCGCTCGATTATACTCTTGAATGAATCAATAGAATTTTTTTATCTATAGTTTTACTATTTAGGTAACCAATATTTTATTAATATTTTACCCAATATTTGTTTAGCTCTATGTATTTTAAGCTTAGTAGAGTACAATGTCGAAAGCTTAAAAACACTAACATCAAGCAAATATACTCAAATCGAATGAGAGCCATGTCTAACGAGTGCTTTTCATATGATACACAGAGAGGCTACGAAGAGCGTTTCAAATCAGCCACTCGGGAGGTTCCATTTTATTTTGGATGGCAGCTCACTAGGTTTTGGAACAGAGCCAGTCAGTCCCAAGATGTTTAACAAAAGCTGACCTGAAATATCAGACAACTCCAATATTCAACAATTACATCACTGCATCTGGCAGACACTTCTATCCACCGCGACTTACAGTGAATTTGAGATGTGTATTATTAGACATGTGTTTCCCTGGGAAATGACCTTGCCATTGCTAGCACCATGCTCTACCAGCTGAGCTACAGGAACACTACACATCCTGCGAGCACAATCCTGCATGCTTGCACTCGCTGCCAGGGGGGAATATCAGTGTGCTAGATAAGAAAGACGAGGGAGACACGGATCTCGTTTCTATGGAGGCTGTTCCACTACACCCCCATATACTCACGTATGAGAGGCGGCACTTTGTGAAGGATTAGCCGTATAACGCAGATGGCCTCTCAGATGAATTGGCTTAAAATAAGATGGGGTTTTCTGTATTGGAGCAGAGGAGGGTGTGTGTGTGTTCTCTTGGGGACTCATGAATAGAAAGCAGGTTGGGGGATGGCACACTTTCATTTTTTTGGAAAGTGTGTTAAGGATGTTGAGGGGGTGGGGTGCCTGCCGCACTTTCCAGAGATGGTCACTCACCCCCAACACTATCAGCCCACCCGACTGTCCACTGAGCGAAAGATAGAGGGAATGAGAGACATGGAGAGAGAAGTAAGAGATGTCTCTCCAAACACACACGCATTCACATACATTAAAATGCAGAATATGTTGACTGTAGTACAAAATGTTCATTTCCTGATCAAACTAGGACTGGCAACTGATTCAAAATTTGAATAATAGTAAAATAGTAATATAGTAATTAGTATTACAATATCAAATACTTAATTTTTAAAATATGATTTCAAATGTAATTTATTCCTGTGATTGTGAAGCTGAATTTTCAGCAACCATTACTGCAGTATTCAGTTTCACATGATCCTTCAGAAATTTTAATATGCTAATTTGCTGCTCAAAAAAACATTTATTACTATTATGTTTTAAAACGTTGTGCTCTTAGCAGTAATTGTATCGAAAATCATGATACTTTTGTCCACGAACTTTCATAATAGTCAATCAAATACGATGTCATTTTAGTGTTTACGTAAAAAACAACCTAAAAATTCAATGATTAAACTTGTAATTTTTTTGAGAAAAAAGTAAAATTATGAGATAACGTCGTAGCAATATTGCAAAAAGTCTAAAGTATGAGAAGTGTCTAAATAGTGTGGAGAATAATTAAAATATTTCGAGAATAAAGTTCGAAATTAATAATCCCGCCTTTATTTTTAAATATTTAAAATCATTCATTACAATATTTTATCAAATAAATTAAATAATTATTCATTTTTTACAGTGCAATGTTTTATAAAACCTACACTATCTGTAATAGTAACTATATTCTTAGCTATTTGGCAAAGTGAAACATTTCAAAATTTATTTGACATTTTATCAAATAAATTAAATAATTATTCATTTTTTTTTACAGTGCAATATTTTAGAAAAGCTACACTATCTGTAATAGTAGCTATATCCTTAGCTATTTTGCAAAGTGTTAAAATTATTTCCAGCAAAGCTGACATCAGTCAAAAAGAATAGTCATTTGTTTGACGTTGTTGTTGTTGTTTTTTCAGACTTCCGACTTCGTGGATACTGATAAATTGTGTGCAAAAATTCAGGATCTTGAATTAAGCAAGTAAAGATGATCCACTTTGATTTCATTATGACTTCAGGTAGGTTGAGAGGCAGAGACCCTGCATGTACTGTGAGCTTTGTACAGCATCCAGCAGTGAGAGACGCTACAGAGGCCAAAGAGGGACACGTTTTCATGTCCCCCGCTGCAGTGCGAGGCGGATGACAGATGCATGTGCCATATGGTGAACAGGACGATACTGTCCCTCTGGTTTGTGACTGTGTCTGAATGAATTAGATCAGAGGACTGCCCTGTTGCTGAGGTCCCCAACACACAAGGTCATGGGGTTGATATGAAACATGACAAAACCATCAGCATAAAGACAATAAAGAAACCGAGTCATTTCTCAGGGTGCATGTGATGCTCATAAGACAAGCTGACGAAGCATTGCACAACAAAAGGGAGAAGAAGACGAGCATTCCACACATTACCAAAAGAAGCATATATACACACACACACATAGTATATATACAGTGTATATATATTGCCACATTTTTATATAAAATGTATAAGGGTGCTTATAAAATCTCAGCATAATTACAAATATGAACATTTAATATACTGTACATTTACATTTATGAAGATACATTTGTGTGTATTACGCTTAATTTCATTCATTATATCATTACATTAAAGCCATTTCTGATAGCATAAATACTCTGGATTTATAATAAGTGTGTGTGACTGGACAGATAAAACAAAGCTCAGAGAAAAAAGGCAAACTGTGAATGGATCATAAACTCCCTTTTGTGTCACTAAACAGGTTTCACTGTCCCATTAATGAAAGAACTTCAACATCTCAGCCTTTGCTCTAAATGGCACAAATCTCTTCATTAGCATGTTCCTCTGTGAATCACTTAATGAATCAGATCAACGTTCTGCGACTGAGAAATTATATTTTCCTCTGTAAAACCTCAGAGTCTCAGTGACACAGCTTTAGCTTGTCTTTCACAGATACACCCTCCTCGTTCTCTGCCAGTAGCAGATAATAGCTGTGCATTTGCAGAGTCAGATGTCTCTATCGACTGTGTGATGGGCTTATCAGTCAACATATGACCTGTCTGCACAGGAAAAACCCTGTTAAACTGCTCTGAGTTGTTTCCTTGCCTCAAACAATCACTATCAAGTATACAGTTTCATCTACAAGACACCTTAAAACCAAAGTAAAGATGCAGCAAGTATGTTATCGAAACTGTGGTAATACAATAGCCTACTTGTTTTTGCTTTAAAGCTAATAAACAACATGATGACAGACATAAATCTTACAATACTGATATAGGCGATATTTGCTTTGTTTCATGCAGTGATCCACTATACTTACACTTGTAGCATTCTCTCCTCCTGGTTCGATCATGTATGTGTGGTTCCCATCAAAGAACATCCCACTAGAGAGAAAGAAAAAGAGAGAGATGGTGATGCATAACTAGTAAGTTAAACAGTTTAGTGGTCATTATATTAAAAACTGATGTTATACAAAAACATACTAATTAAAGAGCATTTCGAACTGATGTTGAATGTTACTTACAATCACATTTAAATTGTAATTTTGCTGTTATTATTTGAACTATATCACTCCAAACATCAAGACCAACATTTTAAAAATTTAATATAACAATAATTTTAACTAGAAAAGCAAAGTTTGCTTGAATGCTGGTTTGACAAAATTTTGATAAAGTTAAAAAGCATTAAAGTTTGGAGGTTTATATGTGCCTTATGGACAGATACTATGATGAATTGAAAGGTTGAAGTTCTTCAATTCAGAATTCTGCACAACTCTTGCTCGATTCTGCAGTATACAGTATATACTGTACATTGCCTACTAATATAGAAAACCATGCAATAAATAGTTGTATGCTACATTGTTGCTCATAAACCTCATCATGTTGCATGATTAATTCAGTGTGGGGCGTCCAGTTATCATCTTGGAAAAGTGGTTACTATGCATTTTTTTAATGCAATTTAGTGCACAAATGTTTAGCATAGAGTAATGAGATTCATCCATCTAGATGTGTCAGTGCTGACTCTCCAAATGCAGGTAAATCTCACACTTGTTATGTACCAATATACTTGAAAAATAATGAGGCATAGTGGAGACTGCCTATGTGTGTGTGTTTCTGTGTGTGTCCAGATGTCTCTTTTAGCCTTGAGACATGCAGAGAGGATATCATTCTCTGCTCTGATGGAATTTATCTTTTAGATCTATCAGTCGGTGACTCTCAGAGAGCCTCCAGACGGTGCCGAGACACTCAAGGTGACTTCTGAAAGCATTAGGAGGATGATACAATGCCCTTTAGCCTGACTACATTCATAAATACAGAGCGCCCTCTCACACATGAATGAATCGTGAAAGAATTTTCAATGGGTAATGAGAAAATAAAAGTTCATCAAGACAGACTACACTAATTTTTGAATCATTTAGGGAAAATGGACAGATGGATAGAGAGAGAGATAGATATATAGATAGCGACGCTGCTTGCATCCGGTGTAGACATAATGTATCTTAAACCAACCCTAAGCCAAGTTTGTATAATAACAGAACAGGCGACATAACTACATCACTAATGGCTTTAGGTCAATGATCCGCAAGAGGTAAAATAGCTCTCAGTCGATGAAGGGTTTTAAAAGTGTCTGCTGGAGGCTGTCATCAGCAGCCCGTGACTGTTTTCAGAGCGTAACGCTGTTTGTCTGACCCGTAATATGACATTAAGATAAAGCACCATAAACTGCAGTCTCAGCAGCACCACTCCCTCCCTCTCACACATATACACACTGTTCTCATCACACATAAGAGACAGTATCATTTCCTCTCAGTATTATATCCTCTCTTAAATGTCACACTTTATATCCTCTATTTTACCACAGTTCAGTTTTGGGGTTAGTACGTTTTTCGTTATATTTATATATTAATATATATATATATATTTTTTTTTTTTTTTTTTTTTAACAATAATCGATTTTAATGTTACAAGATTCTATTACAAATAAATGTGCTGTTCTTTTCCACCTTTCCTCTTAATAAAAACATTTAAAATTATTTATGTCTTTACATAAATATAAGCAGCACACTTTTTCATTTGATAATAATAAATTTTTTTTGTGCCGGAATCACATATTAGAATGATTTCTGAGGCTCCATGTGACCGGCAGGACTGGAGTAATGAGGCCTGAAAATTCAGCTTTTATCACATGAATAAATTACATTTTATAATTTATTAAAATATATTTAAATTGTTATTTTAAATTGTAATACATTTCTAAATATTACTGTTTTACTGCATGTTTTAATCAAATAAACACCTTGCCAGCCTAAAGCGACTTCTCAGTTATTAAAACTAATAACACCCAAGCGGCCTGAGCAATAAGTGCAATTTTAATATGAGATGTTTCCTTAAAACACTTATACTATTTGTTTATTGCAACGAACGAACCTATATTTAAAACAATCTACATGGTCTTTTATACTAAAGTGCATGATTAAAAATTATAATAACAAACGATTTAACATAGGTCAGTTCCAGTATTCATTTTCACTCATTTATTTTGGATTTATTATTTAATCATAGTTTTTGTCTGTTGATGAAAATATTCTTTCAATTTAGTCAATATTTTATCATTATTTATTCGTTTTAATCGATTTTACTAAAATGACATCTATATTTATCTGATCAACTAAAATAAGTACACAAATATTTTATATAAATTAATTTAAAAATATATCAACATTTAACAAATACCATGTGAACACTGTCCTGAAATAATAACTTTACAATGAGTACACTGTATTGTAATACAATATGTTGAATTATTTATTCTTTTGTCCTTTAGTGAATTCAAATAAACAACAACAGCAATTAATTTCGTCCTAAATCTGTGCAGATGTAATTCTTTGAGGAGAAGATATTTAGGCTGTAAATGTTTGAGCATGATGACTATGTGAAGAGCCCTGCCGCTCTATTTCTGAGCTACATTTGACCTGACTCTGTGCATTCAGATACAGAGCGAGAGACAGAGAGAGAGAGATGGATCTGACCTGACTCCTTCTCTCACTAAAAATACAGACGGAAGGAAATGAGCTATCCCAGAGGGCCACGCAGAGAGGCGGTGTATGTGCGTAAGGCTCTATAGAGACTAACTCAATTCTCCTCAGGCACACGGGTGGCTCAGCAACACAGCTTGGTTTACTTCAGCTATGCAGAGAATACAGCAGGAAGCTAATAATACAAACATAAATCTTACAAACACAACAAATATTACATTTTCAGCTTGCAGTAGTGGATCAAAAGGCCAGACGTGATGCAATGAGCATTACAGCAACAGTACAGGGGAGAACGACAGAAACACACACATGCAGGCACAAAGAGCGCTGAGAGCATCAGTGTGTGATATGAGAGGAGGATAATAGCATGCTGTAATTATACAGCTCTATAATTGTTGAATGGGATAATCGCAGCTTTGGCCTGCTAACATGTGTTTATTTATGAATGTGTCTTAGAAAGAGACAGACAGTTCTGTGGGCAACTGCAAGTAAACAGCATGCAGTCAAAACTAAAGCATGTCACGCTGCTTTTGTAAACCGGTGTGTGTTTGCATGTTCATTCAGACATGCAGCACATCTATAGAGGGACTTACTGTAATCCATGGCAAGTTGAAAGCGCCACATATGACTTCGGAATATCACGTACTTTCCCATGGTAGTAACAGTGTTCTCCACCCTGCAGGGAGAAACAAGCAATAATTACAAACAGCACATACTGTTAATGGCTTTAAATGTGGCTAATTCAATCATAATTCAGTAGGAAAATTCAGAAGAACCATCCCTTTTATAATATTAGTTTTATTGCTTTGTTTTTAACCCAAGTGGTGCATAATGTGAAGCAGCTGTTGCCGGATTTGTTATTCATCCATTATGCATAATCATGATTTTCTTCCATCAGTTTCCAAATAAAAAGAAAATAATCAAATGAGACAAGGTACATTTTATTTTAAGAGTTATAATTAAAAAAATTAACTATATATTGTTTTTTGTTGTTGTTGTTTTTACAACAGTTAGCTCCAGTGTTCCAAGAGCTACTAAATTAATAAAAGTAAATGTAAATTTGCAATAGTAGTGGGGATTTTTCAATTACTCTTTCCTGTATGTTTACAAATGTTACGCCAGTAGGTGGCGACAAGTTGCCTATATATAAGTTAATCACCGACTCCTTCTTTGAATCGATTCGTTCTTTATGAGCGAGTCACTGAATCATTCATTCAAAAATCTGATTCATTCAGAAACGCTGAATTCATTCAGGAACTAAACGCCCACTTTGTTACCCAAAACACCAATGGTTCTGTTGTGGCTATTGTTTTGGCACTAGTTTTCTTGGCCTTTAAAAGTAACAGGCATTATTGTGTCTAAGATGTACGTTGTTACTTAACATTAACTTGTTGTATATTGAACTTGTATAAAAGCAATATCACTAATAAGGCCAAGATCATGAATCTTTGTATTTTATGTTGACATTAAATGTTTAAATTCTGCATGTGTGTGGGTCAACATTTATACTGGCAACTTTTGTTTGAACTGAAGTGATCAGAAGACTTGTAAGAGTATTCCTGAGTGTGTATGTTATTTATGAAATGTTTTAGTGTAAGTGCTCGACTGCCATTATGGCTGCAGGTTTTCTCTTCCTGCTTTTTCTCAGAGGACTGAAGCTGCAGCATTTACCAGCATATCAATTTAATTTCATCCCTTTCTCTTTCTCTCTCTCTGCACTGGACAAAAAGCTTCATATGGAGAGTTTTATCAATTCCTTTACTGCTCTCTTTTCTCTAGCTTGTTCTGGAGCACTTCTGCCTCTTTTTTCCACATGTAGCACTTTCTGTCCTCAAGAGTTCTCTGCTAATCAAGAGCTGAGGGCAGTCTCTACCACACACACAGAGACATTCCTGAAGAGTGCAGTTGTTGTAGAGACAACCCCTTTCAGACTAATGACCCAGCATGCATTAGTGCCTAGAATCACAGACAGACAGACTGTGTCCAAAATGTAAAAAATGCTGCCTTCTCATGCAGTATATAAAGGTAAGAAGATGCCTGAAATTGTATAAAATAGACTGTCGTTCAAAATTTTGGGGGCATTAAGAAATGTATGCTTGTATTCAGCCAGGACACAATAAATTGATCTTTCTATTTATCAAAGAATCCTATCAAATGTATCACAGTTTCCACATAAATATTATGCAGCACAACTGTTTTTTTAACACTGATAATAATAAGAAAAGTTTCTGTAAATTCAGCATTGCATCACAGGAATAAATTACATTTTAAATAATAAATACAAAACTGTTATGTAATGCAATATATTTCATAATCTTTCTGTTTTTTGCTGATCAATAATATCGCTTAGGGGCTAGACTTTGAACAAGTTCTTACCCGACCCAACATTTGATGGTAGTTCCTTTCTTATTTGTAGTTTTTTAAACCACTAGTTACGAAAATGATCATGGCATCATAAAGTACACAGCTCTTTCCAAGATGATTGTTTATCAGCAGCTTCCAAAACTACAGGAAACAAACGCTGTACATAGATTTTCTCATCTAATTTTATGAATATTTATTGTGTATAACATGTATTTTTATTTCTATAAAAACTTATTTCTATTCGTCACTTGTGCAGAACATTTAGCCAATGTGGTTCTCAAACTTATTCATAGCATATTTTATATTTAATTTAAAATTTAGTTTTTCCTCCTATTTACATGTAGTGTTTCTTCAGCAGATGAAAATATATAACGTAAACTATATAAGGATTTATTTTTTTTCTTTGTAATAGATAAAAATTCTTTGAGACGTTTATATTCAAGAAACTCTAAAATACTAATGATAATCTTAAAATAATAAAACCTACTGTTCCCCTTTCCTTGTGATTTCCTTAATTATGATGGCAGCATGTATGTTTTAAAACCAATTAATAAAACCAATTATTTTTATGTTGTTGTGGTCAAACCCCTATAGATATATGGTATCTCACAAAATAGCAAGATGTCTTCTTTTAGATCCACCAATAAGATATGGTCTCAGAGAAATATACATGTAGGGCTTCTATAGATATGATAGTGTTTTTGTATGATTCATATAATCCCTTTGTATTTATTAAATCTGTAGTTAAACTAAGAGGTTGTTCACCATTGCAGTGGGGAGATGAAGCTAAATATATTTGTGTTTCTGTTCTAGAATCCCTTCAGTGACTCTTTTTCTCTCTCTTCATCCTCTGCCTCTTCATCCATCTCTCTGTTATTCCCTCCTTTCTCACAGAACCCACCGCTCTATTTTTTTCATTCATCCATAAAAGCAAAACAGCGTCTAAAGAGCCCTTGTAACCTTACATGCACAATATTTCCTCAGGCTTTATAGGCTGGGTTGTGGGCGTAAGGCCTCTGTGGATCTGAATGTCTTCACTGAAGCCTTCATCACAATCAAACTCAGATCAACAAAAAAACATAAAACATGTTATACGGGCTGTATCAAAGTTAAATCACAGAATATGGGCCCTTTAGTTTCTAAAGGATAACAGAGAACCTGGGCACGTTCATTCCACTATGCATAATCTATATAAAATACACACCTTTATACAATGATGGGTGTCCAACATGCAGCACACAAATAGGACACTGTATCCCTGCTCCTGTGTGAGTGTGCGGCAGGAACAATCTGCCACTGGGCTAAAACAGGCAAACACCTTCTGCTCTGGGTGTGATGTGTCCCATCTGAACACACACGTGCCTCAGTACGCTGACAGAATGAAACTGAGAGTCCCAGAGTGGCTCAAAGACAGATCTGATCAAATTATAGTCACTGTCCCAGAGTGAAACACGCAGTCATAGAGTGGAACAAAGGGGGCCAAGGCATTTAAATGAATTCTTCAGGTAAATGTTTACTGTAACATTGAAAAAAATTGGGACTACTTTTCTGTAAGTGGTAAAACCTCTGGTTAAGTGCTACCAACCTTATTTGTGTGGGAGTTTTTAAGCTCCAGAAAACAACATCCAATATCATAAGATCACTTAAAGTTTTTTGGTTGTATCCACCTTACTCTTCAACGCGGAAGTAAGCCTATGGCCGAGACTTCCGGTTCATTAGCCACTATAGGAAAATAACGAGAAGAATAACAACATGCAGTAAACGGTAAAACTGTTTGCTCTACAAACCAGTGTGTTCATAATTAAGATTATACATTAAAATAATATGGTAAGACAACACCAATTTGCAAGTTTAAGCAGCAAAACATGCTGCTTACAGCTAAAAATAGCTGGAAGCAGATAACACTAGAAGCCAGACCCATAAAAATTACAAATGGCTGCACCCACTCTTACGGCAAGAATAAGGTGGAGACATTTTTTCAAGTATTTTTGTGGATTAATCATGAGCTAAAGGTATAAGATATTTCTGGTCTAAAGCAGATATTTATTTGATATTGGAATGACAGTTTGTACTCACTTTGTTGACAACTGAATTCCCCTCCTCTGATATGTGCCTCTCAATGTAATTTGATGATAGAAGATCACTGCAAAAAAGAGCAAAAATACACAGTTGGTAAAAAGTTTAAAATTTTTACTAAAATTATTAATGAACTCATTAAATTCTATTCTACAATTTTGTTATTATTCTGAAACTTTTAAATAAAATATTTTAAATAAAAAAAATCACATAAATAATTAAAGAGTACAGAAAAATCCTTGCGTTTCCTAAAGAAAATAGCAGTGCTTGCGAAGTATCAAAAGAATAAAAGCGTCAGTTAAGATTTTAAGCTTTGGTTCAGACTGCTATTTTTTTTTTATTTAATGGCAGTAAATGCATTAGATGCAAGAGAGGAAAGGCCAAACAGATTTCAAACAGTATGTAAATACTATAATGATGCGATTAAAATTTATTCAATACCTCAAATTTCATAAAAATGTGGAAAGCTTACAAAAGCCAAAACATGGTGTGCTGTATATATATATATTATAAGATGGAGCTTTAAAAAAACTTGCTGAATATTTCTGGAGAAATAGAAAATAAAGAAAAATAGACTGCCTGATGAATATCGGCACTGTAAATATGATTCATCATCCTCCCAAACACTTCACTCCTGGTGATCCTGGCATCACACATTCAATGAGCAGATCAAATCAACACTCATGTCACTCATACATTCTGCTTATCTAACAGAGGACTGAAATGGAACAGAATCTGGAATGGAATATGTGTTCCAACACTAAGAGCAGGGTGCGAACTACGGGGGAGCTAGGGGGAGCTCGGCTCCCCTTAATAAGACATGGGCTCCCCTGAAAACGTGATTTGTGAAATTTTGGGGGGTCTCAAAAAATATTGACAATGTGTTATTTTGACGTGCAATTTCAGTTTTGTGTAATGTGATCGTTGTGGATTATTATGTGTAAAATTGCTAAAATATTAATTCATGCATGACGGCGATTTAAACATAATTCACTTCAATAAAGATAACTATACATGCTATTCTTGTCATGAGCATCAAGGTGTGGGGACGCTGCGGTGCAAATTCCAATCATGTTTAGTACATGTTAACTCAAAGATTCGTAGAAAAAATATAAATGTTGGATTCTGTGGGCGATTCTGTGTTAAGGTAAGGCATGTTATTTGCAATTATGTGTTGTGGCTGGGTTGTTATAGGTCTGCGTGACTCTCGATGTCTTAGGCCTAATTGAACGGAGGAATTATGGTATTCTTCTGTAGCCTGACGACGAGTAACTTTACGTTAACCGTTGTTCATATGAACTCACAGACAGCGTGATGCTTTGTTTATAGAGTATTTGTGGGTGGCTGTTTGTTGTTTCACCTATCAATTCGTGTCGATAAAGTATAATAGGGTAAATCCTTAAATTGATATCCTAGTGTATATACTTGTAGCTGTTATGCATCTTTGTAAGTCATTGTAAGTCGTCTTTTGAGGCATGCGCAAGCGCACGACCCCCTCCCCCCCACCGTCCGTTATAAAAAAAAACATGTGGGCTCCCCCAAACACTGACTAAGAGTCATGAGCACAGTTAACCTGCGGAGAGATCCACGGCTGATTTCATACATCACAACTCACTAACACTAAGTTGTGTTCAAGGACACTTCAGTGTGTGGCAAAGTTACGCTCAAGAAGTTGTTCACAAACTAGGGCGAGAGATTCACTGGGAGAGCACACTGTTCCCCTGGAGGAGGATACTGAGTGACTGCAGCATGTAAATAAAACCTATAGGAGCCAAATGATACAATTGCAATCATCACAAAATGGGAATGTAGCAAAAAACAGACTGAGCGCAGGAGGAGAGACGGGTGAAAGTGTCTCACAGCAGGAGCTCTGACTGTGAAATCAGTTACCGTGAGCTCATCGCTAGGACAATCACAGCATGACATCAAACCAGCCTTTAAAGACAGAAACACACATCTTCAACAGCAGGTGATTAGCAGGGTATTTATGGAGCTGCAGTGCTGTAACGGGCAATACAAAAAAGTTTGCGTTTAGAGATTCATTCTGTGGTAAATGCAAATGTACATCAAATAATTGTGACTGTGAGACAGAAATCGAAACTAGAGGACTAACAGAGGACAGGACACAACCAGCGGACAGAGAGAAAATGACAGAGCATTGAGAGAGTATCAGAAGAGTAGCAGAAGAAGATACAGAGGGAGTGATAAAGTGGGATGTCAGAGGAAAGAAACATTGTGATTGATGATAAGAGCTGCCTTTGCACACTCACACACACACACAATCATATACAGTTGACAGTGACACCCATCAAATCTGCCTTCCCTACCTTTATCAGACAATGGTGGATGAATTGAGAAAAATGTCAAATAAAATAAAATAAAAGTTTTATTGTTATTTGTTATTTCACATATTTGAGACAAAATGGGTCATTATGTCACTCACAACATCATAAACAAGATAAGTCAGTCATTCTCTATGCTAAAGTGCATCTACCACTGTGTTTTTGTTTCTTATATTTTCATTTTGGTGACTTAATGCAATTAATATGTTACATATGTGTCATCAAATTAAGTTCAGGATAATAAATATTATAATAATTGTAACCTTTGTATGTATATGTGTATATATATTAGGGGTGTAACGGTACACCAGGCCTAAAAAACTACTTTTTGCCACACCTCCATGGCCGGTGACATAATAAAATTTACCGGCCCAAAATTTTTTTACCGGCCATGAAACTCTTTTTGCAAAAGCAGGCAGTCATTACAACTTACAATGACTAAACATATTTACAATGTTTTTAATTTGTCCTGCTGGTGCATTTTCCCTCAATTTTCTCTATTAATTATAGTCATTCAACATTACAGTATAATTGAAAGCCATTATTTTTAACATTTAATAGGCTCTGAAATATATAACAACTTTTAATTTAAGTGATTTTAAAACAATCTTCACACATGAACTAATCTAGTCTCATAAACTATACCTATTAACAATTTCCCCTTTTTATTTTTTTCAAAAATCTTACCAAAAAGTTTTAATCGCGACTTAAACAGTACAAGGATTCTCTTTTTCTCTTTGTTCTTTGAGTACCTCAGTGACAGACTTCAGCATGTTTCACTTTAAAATCAGTGCTGTCTCTTTAAAACCTGATGCATATGGTCTGACACATATCTGATTTTTTCCCCAACTCTTTACGCTCATTTAAGACTTTATAACTCTAATAAGACTACGTTTACAAGGTACCTCGCCAAAACCGCGCATTTTGACATAATTGTGTGTGTTTTCGTGAGTTGAAGCGCTACTGGTGCGCTGTCTGAAGCGGCTCGGTGTATGTGTCGCAGCCTTTCAAACTATACTTCACTGCACCGTTTAGGCGTCGTAACCCCAGGTATGTGTCGCTGCATTCTCGGGTTATGAAGAATAAAGATGGGAAAAGTTAATCTTCTGAAATTAAGCAGCAGTATCTTCTCAGGTAAAAGTTATTAGAACCATTTCTAGGGACAAGCTGGCCATCACACTGCTTTGACCTTTTCAGTCTGTTTGTATCCTATTATTTGATTCGCTCTTGTCGCTTATGACAGAACAGCTAATCACAATGATCTTGTCTTCGGAAAATATAATTTTATTCGCTTATGTCAGAAACAGCGAATCTCTTTAAAAACTGGCTGTTGTTTTCACTTCATTGCATTGTTATAATTCGTGAAAGTTGTACCCGCCAACTGGCGACTGACACCGTTACATATATTCGCCAGCGCTGAGTTTTACTTGCATTTGGTGCTTGGCGAGTGTTAATTTAAGGCCCTGGGTCACGTATTCGACTGAAAAATTGTCGGTACGTGTCTTTCTGTTCGGTACGCATGTGTACCGAACAAACACAGTATTGTTTTAACCACTGCATGAGTGGAACTTCATTGGAAACTTCCAGTTTTATATTTTGTTACTTTTAATAAGAAACAAAGTATCATCTTTCAAATATGTCAATTTTTTTCCAGGAAATTCATACAATAAAATGACGTTTTGACGCTCTTAGATGTGGCGTGACAGTTTGCTGTATAAACGCCTCAGTTCAAACGACAGCATCGAGCCAGTAGAGTGATAATCCCTTCCCCTAGTTTAATACAAATAAACATAATGAACAACCCATGCCTCACGTAATCGCACAATCAGTGTTTCACTCGCAGAAAGATGTGATTAAAACGGTTTGTAAACAAAATGTCACGTAGCATTTCGTTTACCTCAGGCAAGTCATCAGTGTCTACAGCTCATTATTTGCTAGAGAAAGGAAGTCTAGTGAAGAACATTTTGAGAAATATTAGACTATCTACTCATTATATTTTACTTTACCTGGTAATGGTGTGTTAATTATTTACTGTATGTCTAAATAATTCTGTTATGACAGCCACTGTGTAAATGAACATACCTCAACAACAAATAGACAATTTACAATTTAGAAGTTAATTTGAAAACTGCATTATATGCAATTAACATGTTGCATAATTTTTTTTTAAGTTGAGTGTTGCTTGTTATATTTAAAAAAAAATAATAGTAATTAAATTTAAGTTTGGGCCATTAAATTTAACCATATAGTAAAGGGCTCCCTATAGTTTAGAGCATAAACTGAGGTAGATTTTTATCCCTAAGAAAATTTTAATTGTAATTGAATTTATTTAAAGAAAAAAAAATTGTTCAGTAACCTGTTTAACAAAAATTTTTAGAAATATGTATATTTTTTTTCCCCTCACGTAACCGAAACCATTGGAACCGTGACCCATCGCAACTGAGGTAGCGTATCACTCGTCATGTTTGTGTGCCGTTACGCTC
Source organism: Sinocyclocheilus anophthalmus (assembly GCA_018155175.1). Lineage (NCBI taxonomy): Eukaryota > Metazoa > Chordata > Actinopteri > Cypriniformes > Cyprinidae > Sinocyclocheilus > Sinocyclocheilus anophthalmus. Next base: position 22,138 of record JADLZN010012232.1, read on the forward strand.
CTAATATATGTGATGCTGGACCACAATACCAGTCATAAGTAGCACAGGTATATATTTGTAGCATAGCCAAAAATACATTGTGTGGGTCAAAATTATAAATTTTTCTTTTATGCCAAAATCATTAGTATATTAAGTAAAGATCATGTTCCATAAGATATTTTGTAAATTTCTAGCGTAAATATATCAAAACTTCATTTTTGTTTAGTAATATGCATTCCTAAGAACTTAATTTGAACAACTTTAAAAGCGATTTTCTCAATTTTTGCACTCTCAGATTCCAGATTTTCAAATAATTGTATCGCATCGGCCAAATATCGTCCTATCCTTACAAACTATACATCAATGGCAATGGAAAGCTTATTTATTCGGCTTTCAGAGGATGTATAAATCTCAATTTTGAAATAAATTGACACTTAAGACTGGTTTTGCGGTCCAGTCACATATATGCAAAAAATATATTTATATTTTTATTTTTTCCTTATATAACACTTTTTCAAGATATTCAAAATATATTTAGTATTTGTTTCATGCAGTACCTTTGGGATCTCAGTTGCCAATAGAATTAAAAAAAAAAAAAAAAAAAAAATACCTGTCATGTGTGGTACTGTCCAGTCTCAGGGTGGATCTGAGTGTATTTTGCTTTGTGAATGCGAAGGTAAAGGCTGATAACAGATTTCTGCTTTAATTGCTTTGGGATTTGAATTATTTATAAGGAAAGCCCCACAATTCCCCATCCCATTACAATCCATCCCTCTTCGCACACACCCTGACCTACAAACATTTTAATATGGCGCTGTCACATGACTACAAAATGGCTCTCATTTCTCATGTAAAGCTTATGGACTGGTCTTGTATGAGACAGACAGACACAGAGATATCTGAGACAATGCTATGAAGAGAGAGGGAAACCAGAGGAAAGAAATTAAAATGTTACAGAAGAGAGAACAGATTGGTTGTGAAATAGCTGTATTGACTGTGTGTGTGTGTGTGGATGTGTGTGTGTGTGAGTGTGGTTTGTGTGTGAGAGAGAGGAATGAGTTACGAGTTCTCTTACAGAGATTTTCTCTGTCCGAAAACCTAGTGAGCTGCCTACCTGGACAGCATTTTAAAGGGGTCATATGATGCTATTTTAAAGATAATAATTTTGTGTATTTGGTGTAACAGAATATGTTGACATGTTTTAATGTTCAAAAAACACATTATTTTTCAAATACTGTATATTATTGTAGGTCCTCTATGCCCCGCCTCTCTCAAACACTTCGTTTTCAACAAAGCCCCCTCCTTTGACAAGCACAGTCTTCTCTGATTGGCCAGCTGACCCAGTGCATTGTGATTGGCCGAACACCACAAGCACGCTTCGGAAATGTAACGCCCTTACCATAATCGCTAGCTTCAGCTTTCAAAGTAATTATCATGACAGTTAATAATGTCGTTAGTTTTACCATCAGTTCAAGCCCGAAAGGGCAACAAAGTCGTGTTGATGTCACAGACACAGTGATGATGCAGTACACAGTTGCAAAATACACAGCCGCAGTTAAGACAGCTGACGTGCTATGATTTCTGACAGGCAGTTCACTCTCCTGTGATGTGACCCTGTTCCCCTCACACACACACAACGTGTTACTCTGCGCTGCACAAAACTCTGCATTTGAACAGTCAATAGCAAATACTTAAACTAATAACAAAACATACTTACAGTCGCTGATTCAGAAGCGCCAGATTGTCATAGCAAAGTCGGAATTGACCCTTTTTTTTTGCCTTTGTGCACAGCCAGCCTTGTACCTTGTTCAAAAAACTGTCGTCCATAAAATGCGTTGCACAAATTCAAACATCTGGGTTGTGCTGTTCTGTTGTAAATAAATCTTAACCAATGATTCCTAATTGCATATACTTCCGGAAGGCCAAATAAAGTGCTTTTGCTTTCGCACAGAAACAAACAGCGTCTCCCTGACATGACTGCTTCCACACTAACTGCGGTTACTGAAACCATGCCTTCTTTCTTTGCGTGCACATTTGGATGGCATTATGCTAATATTTCCACATAGTGACGTAGATATGTGGGGGGGTGTTAGAACGAGGCATTTTATGTAGGCGTGGCTGACTCTTAACTTTATAAGAATATCTCTTTGGATTTGAGACTTTAGGTCTTTGCAACTTTACAGATCTTCTTTATGCACCAAGAGCTTGTAACACTCTTGAAAAATTTAAATCGCATAATATGACCCCTTTAAGATAGCACTGCATGTGTCTTTTCCAAAGACAGATATCCCAGGATGCATGGCTCAAAATGAATTTCTTTACAATATACTTCTGTATGCTATAAAGATTTATGCTTATGTGTATTGTATGGTTAGCTTAGTAACATGCTAATGTCAACGTCTATTGTAACCACCTGAGATTTTGTTATGCTCTGCCCCTTTGCTCACTAAGATAAACTTCACAGAATTTGAATGAAATTTCAGTGAAAGGCATCATTTTGAGTTCCTTCCTCACAAGGAAACATTAAATTGATAAAGTGACAGTAAAGACTTATACATTGTTACAAAAGATTTCTCATTCAAATAAATGCTATTCTTTTGAACCTTCTATTCATCAAAGAATCCTGAATTTTTTTTATAATTGCTTCCATGAAGATGGTAAGCATCTGTAAGAAACTGTTTTCAACATAGATAATATTATAATGATTTCTAAAGGATCATGTGACACTGAAGACTGGAGTAATGATGCAGAAAATTCAGCTTTGCCATCGCAGGAATAAATCGCACTGTAAAAAATGACCGTGAATTTAACGGTAAAAGACTGTAAAAATGCTACAGTAAAATCCTGTTAAATGGTTAACGGTAAATTCCCCTACTATATACGGTGAAAAACTGTATTGGACATTACATGTATTGGACATTTAATTTTACGGTAGTATACCGTTTTTGGAATTGAAAAAGACTGTATAATTTACAGTGAATAACCGTAAATTGACATTCCCAGTATTCCCTGCATTACATTTCAAATTTGATGTTTTTTTGTTGAAATAAATATGTCTTAGTTTTTTCTTATCAGTTTTGTATATTAGGGTTGTGTGTTACACCTAATGTTGTTAAATGAATGTTTATTGCATTATTTCAGTTTCATGTGTTACCATGATGGTGTTTATTGTTTGTGTGAATGACACTGTGCACCTTCTATATATGTTATTATTTAAAAGCTGCTTGTGATGGGCTTTGGTTCATCATGTGACTTTCTCATCACCACCTGCATTTGGTGGAGATTTCAGTACTTCAATAGGATTGGTTATTACATTATAACTCTTAATGAACTTAGATATTTAACTGTAATTTCAGTAAAACCGTAAACCTAAACGTTGCTACGGTATTTTGTACGGTAAAATTCCGGTCACCAGCGCCAGGCCCCGGTTTTTTTTTTTGTATTGTTTGTTTTTTTTTTTTTTTTTACCATAAATTTACAGTGCACACATTCAAATATATGAAAATAGAAAACAGTTTTTTTTAATTGTAATAATATTTTACAATATTACAGTTTTTACTGTATTTTTGAGAAGATAATTATTTCAAAAACATTAAAATTTATAATACAAGGTTATGCTTTTTCTTCTGTCTCATGCATATCAGAATCAGAAGAGCTTTATTACCAAGTATGTTTACACACACAAGGAATTTGACTTGACGACAGGAGCTTCCAGTGTAGAAGAAAGTACACTGCACATATGCAGCACCTTTAGAGATTATGGAGTGTGTAAATCTGGTTCTAGACCCTGGAGACCAGCAGAAGAACATCTCTCGTGAGGACAGGACACCATCCAGCACAGCTGGAGACCCCAATCTCTGATTTAATTAGCATTCAAACACATACAAGTTCACTTTTTAGATAGCACACTTAAAAAAAGTGTAAACAAATGTTAGTAGTAGACGTAGTGTGTTGTTTCCACAATTTATATTCCATGGAAATATGGAGATTTGCTCAATTCTGATTCCTGCTGTGATTCATGTGTGTTTGAGATTAAGACAGTGACTCAAAATCCCTCATGCCTGTTCATGTTCATTGAAAAAAACAACTAAACAGAAGTGGAGTTTGCGGGTGTAAGGTATCTATAGAGTGTATTGAAATATTAAGACATCAACATCATGTTGTAGTATTGTGTGAAAGCATTTGTGAATGTGTGTGTGTGTGTGTGTGTGTGTGTGTGTGTGAAGTTTGGAAAAGCTGAAGTCAGTATTGTGAAGTGTGTGCTGAGCGCTTCAGCTCTTTTGTGCTTTTGCTGTCCAGGAGTTTTTAAACCTGCAGCTCTGCTCGTGTTCCCAAAGAGACAAATCTGCAGCCTCAGCAAACGAAAGACCTGCGAGCAGCCTTATCCACACACACATTCACAGCACAAACAAATAATCACTACAATTAAATTAAATGTGCACAATAGTAAGAATCAGCAAAATGTAACCATAAAACATGCATGAACACACACTTACACACAGGGGAAGGTCTTTACAATGTAAGAGATTTGGTGTATTTCACAGAGAGACCCTTCCCCCCATAAGAATACGTATTCTGAGGGGAGCAGGTGCAGTTGTTCTCATTGTGAACGTGTGTGTCTTTCACCAGCTCCTCCCACTGAGCTTGTTAATATCAAATAATATGCTCGTTATTTACACCGATTTGCCTTCACAATCAAATCCCCCCAATAACTCACAATCTTAACACAATCTCTCACACACATGCTTTCCCTACCGTTTTGTTTGGGTCATTGATTACATTATATCGATACGTATATATATATATATATTATATATATAATATATATGGATGTGTGTGTGTGTGTGTGTGTTGTGTGTGCAAGGCTCAATCACCTAGGTGTAACCAACAAATCAATAAAAATATGTTTTACATTACACAAACATTATTTAAACAACACAAAAGCATTTTCAGAAATGCCTTGAAGCGAAAGCAGAATATTGGCAGACTTTGGTTTGGGTTTTGTTCTCACAGTTTCATTACACCATTAGTTAAGAAACCAAGAAACAACACAAGGAAGATCACTAAAAATAAATGTGCCACAACATGCTACAGCAGAACAAACCAGTTTGGCCTAATGATCAAATGTTGCATTTGCAACATTGCAAGAGAAAAAAAGCAAAGAGAGGATAATATAGATGCATGCTAATTAGAAATTACTAATCACCTATGTAAAGGGAGTCTGTGTTTATGACAGACAGGTAAAGCAGAACGTCTTAGACTTACTTTTGAAAATATCTTGCGTCACTTAACATGGGAGCACTTCTGAGACTTTGATGCCAGCTGTTCCATCTCTCTCGGATCTCTTTCCTCCTTCATCACACACCCACACAGACTCAAGGGTACATGAAGGATGCTGGTTGGTCAGGCTTTCACTCTCCCTCCATCCAACAACTTATTCAATTTCTCTCTCTCTCTCTCTGCCTCTTTCTCATGTTTTGTCTAGCTTTCCTCTTTTGCGCAGTTTCCTGAAAGATTGGTAAAATGGAGCTGATGGCTTAATAAACTCAATATATAAAAGATAACATACAACAGATCAGGACACTGACATTCAAGACACTGAATAGATATTAAACAAAAATGGCTTTACAAGTAAATGTTGCTTTCTTTATATCTGGATACTGTTCATCTAATTCAGCTTTTGTTTGCATGTGCATTTATTATACTGTGACACCAACACTTGTGAAGACTCCAGATGATATCAACTTTGCATCAACATCTAACACTGTCAAATAATATCCTTCTATTGTAACATCATCCTTATACTGTAATCATTCACAAGTTGTTATTGCATGCTGTAATAACATGTCTGTTTTGTCTGCTTAACTGAATACATGACGTTAACTAACCACATATATTATAGCTGTATATTACTGTTATAGGGGCATTATACACTCATTTGTGGCTGATAACAGAATACTTCCTAATTGTAACACTGAAACAAGCATTTTCTGCTGCTTTGAAACAATATGTATTGTGAAAAGTGCAATTACTGTACAAATAAACTTGAACTGAATTGATGTTATTGTTTTTAAGGTCCAAGTGCACCTAAACAATGAATAAGTGTAGAGCCCCGTCATCAGTGTCTATCTTTTTAAATTGCACAATTATAATAAATATGTCAATTAACATAGGACAACAACAGAACCAGGCGGAGAAAAAAATATTTCCTGAAACCACAAAGAAAGGCACAAAAATAACACATAAACTAAGACACATAGTTTTAACACATTTTTTGATGTTTCGTTTTCTAAATGTCATAATTAAAGTCATGAGTAAAATAGTTACATTTGGGCATACTTGACGATAATTTACTTTAGTAATAAAATGATTACATGTCCTATATATTCTAAATTATGATCGCAATGGCATCGGTGTCTATTGTTGTTAATTATTTTGACCCACACCCTCACCCTAAAGTTGGAAAACAAGAACCGGTTGATGTCTAAAAGACTGAGCACCACAAAAGAAAACAAAGACAAGAAACTGACATCTCACATACATGCCAAAAAACCCTCAGGTGCAAATTACATCAGAAATGAAACCAATGTGTGTGTCTGGAGGTGTCTTTGTACTCTTTCATGCATGTTGGACACAGTTGACATGATGATAAATGTTAATGGCAATGCATGAAGTGTATTCATCCGAGGTATATGTGTGTATGTGTGTGTGTTTATGTGTCCTCTAAAAGAGCCACTGTCCCATGTAAATTTGATTTATAATTACAAGTATTAAATTCAAAACAAAACCAATCCACACACAGCTCACTCAACAGCAATCAGACACACACCAGCGTCTCAGCAGAAGTGTCCTGTCACAGGTTTGATCTGATGAGACGTCACGCATGTGCTGACTGGGTCAGACAGAAGCACATAGTAGCAGATGGCAGATGACACTGGGACTCTTCTGCCCTGTGTTTTGCTGAGCTCAGACCCTGCATGGAGCCTGTGGGTGTTGCTTACAGGGACATTTTTAAATATTACTTCAGATTCATGTATAAAATAAACATTATAACATTATCCATTATAACTCTTGAGTCTCATAAATAAATATTTTAAATAATAAATATTTAAAGGGGTGGTTAATTGCGATTTCTCTTTTTTAACGTTAGTGTGTAATGTTGCTGGTTGAGCTTAATATCTGTAAAGTTACGACGCTGAATGTTCAATGCAAACGGAGATATAGTCTTAAAATTCAAGGCAAGAGGGATTTCTGGTAGCCAATGGTTTTATATTTGAATCACCACAAAAACACGCCCCCACCCCAAAAGGGTCCCTGCCCCTATTTTGAATAACTCCGCCCCACATATACTTAACGCACCCAGGCCAACTATTATTCGTGAAACAAAGCACAACCCAATGTTTTTACACCGTGTCCTACGGACTGAAGCGTCATGGCCAACAAAAAATCCTGACAGTAAACTGATGCCGCTTTCTATTTATGACGTGTTGACACAAATTTCAAATGGTTTTCAAAGGTCGTTTGATGCGTCCAGTTTAGGCAGACTTTAGCTGTTGTAGACACTGTGTTACTCACCTATCGAGAAGAAACAAGCAACCTCGGCGTCCGATCGCAGGCCTTCCGCTCCTTGAGTTCTCTTCAGCGCTGAAAAGCTGATCTGATTTTTACACGGGTCCTACTTCTTGCCTTTATTGCCTTCTTTTGTTCCGCAGACGTTTTCCTCTTTTGTTTTTATCTGCCATCTCTATCTTTCTGTCGCTCGGCTCGGCTATTTTCCGTCCCATGCACTGAAAGCTCTCTCTTCCACATCACGAGTGGACACGCCCCTTATTGCTGATTGGCTACAAGTTAGTTTTCCGATTCGGCCCGAATCAGTTTTTAAAGTTTTTTTGAAAAATCACCTTACCTGCCTTTTATGGCGGTTTAATGCCTACAAAAACGGCTCGTAGGGACTAACCCAGATAAACCCCGCCCCCGGGAACATGCAACGAAGGTGGCGAGGCCATGTCGTGCTGCTTTAGAAAAGAGGAAAAGAAAACTAGGGGTGCACGTAAAAATCTATTCATATATGAATCGCGATTCTGTCTTCTAACAATAATGGATTCACAAGTTTTAAAATCAATGTTCTAAAGCAGCGGTTCTTAATCCTGTTCCTCAAGTCCCCTGTTCTACAACAATCTCTCTCTCTCTCTCTCTCTCATCTCTCTCCTCTCTCTCTCTCTCTCCTCTCTCTCTCCTCTCTCCTCTCCTCTCCTCTCCTCATATCCATCATCCAGCTCCAACAATGGAACTTTTCCCAATAGACAGATATTTTTCACATAGCTATGAGAAGCATTAAACATGGGTGCTGTATTAAAGCTTTAATCAGGATAAAACCATATATTAAAAGCTAACAGAAGCAGTAGCATTTATAACAGCGTAAAAAACATACCATTGAGAGCCGTGCTTGCACAGGTTCTGCGCGATCCTCTTCACTAATACCCTCTGCGTCTCAATCGGGCTCAAATTAATAAGCAATATTGACGACGTCATTGTTTACGATACAACCGGAGCACATGCCGCTGAGGGGAGGGGCGGGACGGTTGTTAGACCGCGACTAGTGTCCGTTCCAATCACAAAACACTGGGCTAGCTAACCAATCAGAGCCCACCACCTATTTCTGAGTGAGGGGCTTCATAAAACCAGGAAATCATCAGAATGTTCATCGGAGAAGGGACAGAGCAGTATAGAATAAAGGTAAATTGTGTGAAAAATAATACGTTTTTTTTAAACAAAGCATTAACACACATGTTAGACTGCACCCCATAAAAACAATCAAGCCTAGAAAAAAAACACTGAACAACCCCTTTAACTATATATCTAGCGACATTTAAGTACTTGTGAAGTAGGGAAAGAAAGATATGGACATTGGATTGTTTTTGTAATTTCCAAATTACATGTTTCTACATTGTTAAATTTTTATTAAATTTCATAAATTACATTGCATCTCACTCAAATACTATATGTTTCCAAAACGCTATAAATCCATTTTGATTAATTTGAATAAAAATGTGTTTTCTTTACCAAGAAAGTGGCAAGATGAAAACCACTATTTTCTGTTTCAAACTTTCACATAGCATCTTTAGGTTATATTAACATTAAAAATTCAAATCCAGATTTTCAAAGTTTTATTATAAAAACGGATTATTTTTTCCCAAAATGCATTAAATCCATGACACTTTTTTTTCTTCAAAATGCAATAAATCCATTGAATCAATATAAAAGTAATTTTTCATATTGAAACTGTTGAAAATACACAACATAGTAAGTTGATCCACATATGACAGCCTCTGGACTTGGTCAATACTACTAATCTTAGCCTATATACAGGCACTGGACTAAAAATACATTCAATCAGTCATCGCTCCCAAAATGAATTCAACTGGTCATCTTGTTAATGCTATAAATTAATTACAACAATAAAAGAAAATTTCATCATGAACATATATGAACAACAATATCACATTAAACCACATAATTTCCAAAATGACATTTCCCTTACATTTAACTTCCAAAAGTGCATTCATCTTTGCCATGTTTCATTCATTTACAAAAACATTAATGTCATTAATAAAAACACTTACACTGACAAGCTATGCAATATCGCGTTATAATCGAATGTGACACATCTGTGATTATGAACGCGATATAGCAGTGATCTACGGCTCTGTGTATTAAATGCCGCTCCATCTGAAAGCATGTGATGGAGATTTACTATTAATCACAGAACCGGCTTTACTGACGAGATGCTCAGACCATGTGATTTATGCAGCAACATAGATTTATCGGCAGCCCTATTTGTTTGTGATCACAAATTACAAAATAATGAGGAAAAAACTAGGAATGCCGGTGTGATTCCAAGGCCTCCTTTACTTCCTAGAGTGTGTTGAATGTGCGCTTGTGATTGGTTTGAGTGGATATACGCATTCTGCAAGAATGGAGACTTGGCGTTTTTGTCGCGGTTTGGAAAGAAAGGGAGAAAACATGACAGAATAACTCGACGGATATCGCATTTTGCATAAAATTAAAAATGGCCTTTTTGTCAATACCCAACCAGAACAATACTTAAATTTGGGCGGAAACAAATTTTTTTTTTTATGTCGTTTAATCGCGTTTTGTAAACCAAACTCTTCAATACATAAATAATATATATATATAATATATTAATTGACTATAGGGTCCCTTGACGTATAAGGATTTTCGACAGGCCAATTTTAAAATACAAAAAATAATCATATCTATTGTAATTGTTCAAACATTAAGAATGTTGTGTACACATAAATTCATATAAAAATTTAAAATGAAGTGATTTTAGTGTTTTTTCATCTAGATGAATTGGCCGTAGCCTTAAAAAATGTAATGTGGTGCGACCATGATTTATATTAAAATTAAATAATTTCCTTAACATTTTTTTAAATGTTCTCAGTAATTAAAGTGTTTAGAAACAAAGTATTTTCATTTAATTTGAGTTTTTGTAAATAATAATCTTATTTTTGTTCTATAATTTCAGAGTTGCCTTCTTAAATGTAGTGAACAGACTTATTTTTCCTGTAAATTGCATAAAACTGATTAAAAAAAATTTAAAATACCATTCACTTAAGCATACTGTAGCAGTGATAAATATTTCAGCCACAGAAATTAGATAATTTATTTTTTAATACAGTTATTGCTATTATTGGTCGCACCACATGATGAGTGGTCGCTCCAAATGACACAAAGACGTTATATCATTAAAAATCTATTTAAAGAGACATGTGTGAAAAGTGCAGCACGTGGCATTAACTGCTGTCATTTCTTTAGCCCCAGTTATTTCTTTACTTTGCCCAATATTGGCTGCTCAATTGACCCTTTCGCCGGGAGTTTGATTAACAGGCAGTCTGACATATTATAACGCCGAATCCGTCATTTTTGTCCAACAAACAAACCAGACAAGAGAGTAGATTAACGTCGGTGGACTTGAACTTGAAAAATGGTGTGTATTGACATCTTTTCACGGTTGAAACAAGATACCTTCTGATGTTCATTCATGTTTATTTCGTGCTATGAATAGCAAAGATGAAGAGATGATCAGTTCATGTGCCGCTTGAACTGAGGCACTACAGCGATCTGTCACGACACGTTAAAGAGCCACAAAACAGTATTTGATGTTTGAATTTCTTTTTTAAAAAAAAGACAAAATTTGAACACTGAGACTTTGTTTCATAGTAAAAGTAACCAGCTCTGTCTTGTCTTTCAGCTCATTGTCAGTGTCCTCTTTTATCTATTTTTCAATGCGTGAGAAACATAATTTATGGCATAAAAGTGCCTGTTTGTCCCAGAACTAGAACAGTAAACTAATGGGGCAGTTCTTTGCAAAAGGTTCAAATTTAGAGTATGGTTAGGTTTTGCTGGTTCAGGTTCTGAGAGACCTTGAACATTTTCCTCTTCTAGCAGAAAGACATCTGGAGTTTTTGCTATAGTTGCGGTCAGAATTAACATGCTTGCCTATTGTGAGCTTTTTATTTTTTACTTTGCTTGGCATGGAATCCTGGCATAATAGATTTTAAATGATTATTAATGAATATAATAAAATTAACTAAAATGCCTAATTACTAACTAAAATTACCTGCTCTGACTAACTCTTTTTGCATTTTTTTCCATATTTGAACAAAGCATGACATTACGTCTGAAATGACCCAATTGCCAATAAAACTGTCCTAATTATACTAAAATAAGATATTTTATGTATAGAAACCATCAATTGAATATAAAAGCACAAAAACTGCCAATCTGGGACATATATCTATAATGGAATACACTCTGCAGTGGTCGCACCACATGATATTTGGTCGCACCACATGATATTTTCAAATTCAGTCAAAATTTACAAGCACAGAATTGGTCACCTAAACAAAACAAGCTAGCTTCCCATGAAAGGTCACTATGAAATTTATAATAAAAGTAAATGCTTGTAGAAATAACTTAATATTCATTGTTTTTTAAGGTCATACTACATGATATCCAAATGTGGTAACTACATAACAGTCGTTAAAAAGTTTTTTTTTTTCCAAATTTGAAAGAGACTTACAAACCTGCGTGATGCTTCCATGGGTCCTTAGCAAATTGGTATATGATGCAAAGTCCTATCTTTGAATGGATTTCAACATAAAAATCCAAAAATGGTAGTTTCTTGATGGTTGCACCACATGATATTTCATAAAATGAAATCATCGGACAAAGTTTGTTTGTATATTATAATGGAAATATAAATACAAATGCTTTGCAATTTTACACAGGATTACAAAACACTTTTGCCAAATAGTGAAAAAAAAATCATGCCAAATAGTGCATAAAATTAATTTGAATAAATTTAGGGAAATTTCAAAGATGTTTACAAAAAAAAGTTATGGCCAGACGGTCGCACCACATGATATTTTGACACTTCAAATAACAGAAAAATTACAAATAGCTAATGTTTTTTGAAAAGTTAAATTGATTTTAAATTGAGAGGTCCCTCTCATGTTGATCTGGCCTCTTTTTTTCCTTTAAACCAATTTTAACTGAAAAAAAATGCAATTGGACAGAAAAATTTTAGGCTTCACTTCATTTACCCATATATAGATTTTCTATACTGTATATAATATACATTTTCAGATATTAATTTAATATGTTATTTTGCATATACATGAAAATAATATACCAATATAACCATTTGAATTGTTGGGGGTTTGGTAATAATTTTTTAATTCTTTTAAGCCAAAGATTCATTTATTTGATCAGAAATACAGTATTATATTATCAATGTTGAAAATAGTTCAATATTAATTTTTTTGTTGTGGAAAACTTTTTTTTAGCAATTCATTTGAAATAAAAATCATTTGTAAGATTAGAAATGTTTTTATTATCAATTTTAATCAATTGAATGAATTAAAATTTGTTCTAAAATATCAAATAAACAAAAAGAGTAAAGAAAAAACTAAATAAAATCTTTCATTATTTAAAAAAAAAAATAGAGATTTAGTTAAGGTCAATACCTAAAACATGAAACAAATCTGCCATTTTAATACATTTGATTCATAAACCACATTAAAGACACATTCTCTGACCATTTTGCTTCACAGGTAAATTTCATTTGTTTTAAGGAGGCTTAGATGAGGGCACTGGAAAGCAAGACAAATATGGCATTTATCATGCATTTAGCAAAGATTTTATATTAATGGATGATTTGTCTGCATTGATTTCTGATTCAAAGGTGAGCTTGTGATTGTTTGTTATTTGTTCAGAGTTGCAGCTGTCTGTTCCCACCCCCCCAGCATCAGCGATATCTGACTGATTTTAATGCTTCCTTTCTGCCACATGGTCCGTCGTCACGACGACACAGCCTGACTGAAAAGCATAAAACCCATTTGCTCCAACCGCTTTAATCAAACACACTCATTCATTATTCAGAGCGCGTGAGAGGTTCCAGGGGGCAAGCCAGAGTGTGTTTGTGTGTGTGTGTTGTGGGTGTTTGTTGTGTGTGTGTGGACTAATTGGAGTTTTGAGGTCAGTGCAACATTAATAATACAAGCAAAACAAGATTTTTTGAACATAAATATGTCAATCCGATTGCTAAACTATAGATGACAAATAGTTATCATACGAAAAAAAACTTTCATAAAAATAGGTCTCAGCTGGAGGCCCGAAGAAAAGCCAAAAAGCACACAAACACACACACAAACAAGTGAAGAAAATCCCTAAGACTTTAGAAACTCACAGAGAGAGGTGAGAGAATGAGAACGAAAGAATGAATTGGTTTCCTAGGTGGAAACTGGGAAAGTAATCTGGACGCAGGTCAGTCGGGACGGATCTAACTGCCAGCTCTCCATGGGCGCAGAAGAACAAACTAAACAGCGCAACACACACACACACACACTTGTGATTCTCTTTGCTTTATACACACAGCACAATTCAAAGGGACAGAGGCAATCAAATTCATCCAGTCAGAAGCCATTAAATCAGAAAATATATTGTACTGAACAAGACAAGCCACATGCAGACACAGAGAGAGAACATTGACTGATATAATAACCTGTTTTAATGGCTCTAATCCAAAACCTAGTGAGCAGCCTACGCAAACAGGATTTTAAGGTATCAGAGGTGCACTCTTGACGCGTCAGCTATTTATAAAGGTAGGCAGCATTTTGATTATGCTACCTTCTAAAACCTTTGGCCAAATTCTATGGCAGCATTGCATGTAGACTTTATGGAGAATGCAGTCCATAAATGCACTGCGACAACTTGTGAAAAACAACGTTATAAACAAACAAAATACAACTTACTCTAGTGCACAAAAGTACCGTTGGGCAGTGTGTATGGAACCAAACTGAACAACTAGTTGTTAATGACATATTTAAGTGCGCATCAGAGACGTGTCTCTCTTCTCTATCCCAGGGAAATCCCGGTATCTCCCAGTATGTCTTGACTTATTTGTGTTGCCTGACCATGAAAAAAAAAACATGATAAACTAAAATCCAAATGCTTTATCTTGGAAAAAAGCCACATACCAAAATATCACAACCTGTATCTGCCTACTTCATTAACTCCAATAAACTGGATTGATTCATGAGCCAAAACCAAACAACAAGCCCAAACACGTATATTTAATAAGCGTGCTTATAATAAGTGGACATGGCAACACTTCAAGAGTGTGCTTTGACTTTGAATATGAAATGTATTTGTGCATTTATTAAAGTATTAAAAAGTATTAAATTATGTACTAAATTATGAGCACTGAAATATAGCGCCAAAACATACAAAAAATAATAAAGTATTAAAGGGGCAGTGAGGGAGTTTTCACATCAGAATTTTCTTTTTCAAACTTCAGAATTGATTCTGAGCTTAAGAGTTTTTTTCACATATGTGCGATGGCAGTCGAATTTTGTTTGTGTGTTTATAGCATAGTTGAAAAGACAATAGCATTGGATTGGTGAATCTATTTTTTCAAAAGTGAAATCACTGAAATCAGCAGTGAAGAGCACTATGACACAAAAAGTTACAGCCATTTGTAAACCACTCCAAATATGTTTGGGATTTGGAACATAATGTGCACATTTGTACATTTGTAAAATCATCAGTGTTAGATTTAGACAGAGCGAGTGACTGAGGATGTAGAAACTTGTGTAGGATGTTCTGTCAGGTCACCACTTGAGCTGCACATGATATAAATGGGAAAGACTGCCCTAAAGGCCTAGATGTCCTTTAATATTAACAGCAGTTTTGCAAACTTACTCAAATAAAGTGACTCCTTTGCAGAGTTAGAACTACATTAGAATGCCAGCAACAGCACAACACAAACACTCCATTCACAAAGGGTCTGACAAAAACACAGAGGGAGTTCCATCTTAAAGCCAGATTTTCTCTCCACCAAGATATTTTAGGAGAAACAGACACTGAGGGAGAACACTGAAATATTCATGATGCATTATTATAATGAGATCAAATCTGCTGACTCTGACTCTGTCTGGCACCAGTTTAAAGTACAGAGGCCGTTGTGGTTGTAACAGTAAGAGTTAATGGATTGAATTTATGTGATGAATATGAAAGAGGTGAGGTTATGACTGTGAGTTTTGGTGCAGACCCACAGGAATTATTTATACAATGAGCATCTGTACTGAAGACAATAAAAAATAAAGCAATTATAGTTCAGTTAGTTTTGTGAATTAGTATTTCAGAGTAATATCAGCTTTAACAAATCACCTTCTAAAGATAAAATATTGATTATAGCACCAGTGTGAATCTCACAAAACCTGTCAAGAACATGCCAGATTGTATTTCAGCCCAAAATCGACAATTTTATAGAATTAGCATTACATATTTTGTAAATATAATATTAAGTCTGTTTTAAGATGATAAAGATTTTTTTGCATTGTGACATTTTCATAACTAATGTTTCATACTTCAAAATTTATTTAAAACTAATTATTTGTAATGAAGCATAATTTCTACATAATCCTCATTAACATAATGCAAGAAAAAAAATGAATTATGTAAAGAAAGGATATATTCAGATAGTTCAGTCTTTATTCATCATGCCAGTTTGCTGTACTTTAATTTATGCTGATTTAAATACAAAAGTCATTGTTATTACAGTAAAGAGAATCTAATGAGAATCACAAATGTGAGTAACGAGAATTACAAAAAAAACTCATTACGATAATGAGGATTTGGGGGATGTGCTAAATTGTACACTATAAATAATGTAAAAATGCTAAAGAAAGAAATCTTTAGGATCCTAAAAAGGCTTCATTTTATTAATATAAAATACAGTTTATTTTGAATTTCAGGTTGGAACGTGACCTTGTTCATATGACATGGCATAATATTAGTAAATGCATTAGGGCATTATGGCTTCAAATTCAAAACAATCACAAATTGCAAAAACTGCCACTACAGGACCAGTCAAATGAGAACAAGCAAATAGTGATGTTTATCAGTATTAAGACAACATGTAATATAGGGAATCCTGACAGAAAGAGAAAGAGAACGCTGCAGATGTCATGATCGATAGAGTGGTCAGGTCTTTCCCAGTCCTTCAGCATAAATCATCAGCCATTATGATCATGCAGTCCATCAGCAGAAACATAAAACCCTTTGCAAATAGATCTGATGGGCATTAGTCATACCTCACACACTTCAGAAACACACACACACTGCATTTTTCCAGTGCTTTTCCGAACTCAAAGAGCTACATGACATCCTGGAAGCAGATACTCACTGGTTCAGTTCCACGTCTAAAATGAAGGTCTGTCCGAAGGCCTGCACCTGGAAGCTAGCCTGTGCCATGTGGTTCTGTAAAAGAGACAAAACAAGACAATACCTGGTCATTCTCATCTCTTATGATGCCACACATGATCTGAGACAATAAAAACGGTAAAATTAGAACATATTTGGTGTTTTGGGAGAGAGAAATATAATTAGATATTGTTTTTATGCCAAACTCTAGTCCTCAGTAGGATTATTCACATTCACCAATTTTTGTCAATCTGAGTGAATTCAATTTAATTTCAGATTCTGAAAGTTTTGTTTATATGAGCCCTAAACTTTGCAATCTGATTCACATCACATGTGCATTTACTTCAAGTGTGTTTACATGCAATGTGTTTTTTTTCCTATTGATCGGATTCCTTCAGGTCAGCACCGCCCTTTCATTCTGATATAAATTTAATTCTCATTGAGGTGTTAACATGAAGGCTTTTCAATCTGATTGTGCATCAATTTGATTACTAATGGATTATTTGGGTGCATACAAAAGTAGCAAGCATCACATGATCCCTCAGAACTAATTCTAATATTCTGATTTTGGCTTAAGAAACATTTCTTATTATTAATGTTGAAAACCGCTGTGATGCGCAATAACCTCAGGATTCAGGATTCTTTGAAGTAGAAAATGTAAAATTGTACTACCACTTTTTTTATGGTTTAATGCATTCTTGTTAATCAAAAGTATATTTTAATTTCGTAAAGAAAAAACTCAAGGTGCCACACATGAGCTGAGACAATAAAAACTGTAAAAATTAGAACATATTTGGTGTGTCGGGAGACAGAAGTAAAATTAGATGTGCTAATTGCTTTTTTTTTATTCATCACGGGTACACTTTGATGTGCAGGACTGGTGGCTGTGTGGGTGTGTGTGTGTGTTCGCTGATGGTTAATTCACTGCCTGCTTGGGGCCCATATGGCCAGGGCCGTATAACACCCCCTCAGGGGAAAGAGAAGCTTTTGGGTTGCAGCGCATTGTTCGCGTAGCTTGTTAGTGGATGTGTGTGTGTGTGTGTGTGAGGGGGGGCAGACAGGGCAGAAATAGAAGCATATGAGGGAGGTGAGGGGAGTCTAACACCCCCCAGGGAACACACCTCTCCCTAAACCAGCAAAGCCTAGTTATCAATAAAAATGGAAGGAGAACGAAGGGGTGGAAGAAATACGGAGGGGGAGATCCTCTACCTGCTGTGGCTGGTGGCCCACCAGTGACCCCCTGAATGAAGCTACCCTCCCCGAGACACACCCACATCCATCTACTGCCCCTCGAATGAGTGTGTATTTGAGTGTCATGTCTACACAAGATGCACAAAAACACACAAATCTAATAAAGAGATTCAGAGTGTTTTCTAGAAACTGTGTAAGATGAGAGGGCTGCAGCTTTCTGCCCATTACGTCTTTGGTATCATCGATTGCCGTTTCATCATATTAGCGTTTTAAACTGTTCAACTTGATTTTTTTCTGATCTACATTTTGTGTTAAATATAGAAGAATTGCCAATTTTAGGCATATTGCTCTTTTTGTGTTGTGTTTTTTTTTCAGTCGTGTGTATCAGGGGTCAAACATTTATAAATAAATATAGTCTTCAATCTTCAAAAAGTAATTGTAAGCCAAAACGTGGAGCTAAAAACAGACCTGAGTGTAGTTGAATGTATTTATGAAAAAATATATTTCACTGGCATATGCTTCTAATCCAATCTCTAATGTAGTAGCATATATAACACCACAACGATTAAATCAATACTATGCATTGGCATGATGAAAAAGCCTTCGCCTCAATTATACAGAGCTCAGCTGCAGACGTCAGACAAAGGGTTAAGCCGCACACGTGCACACACAGCCCGAAGCACAAAACAGCGACGTTGGGACACATGTACAGACATTCTAACCGGTCAAAGAGACTCGTTACAGTAACGAGGCCACGAGCGATTGCATATCTGTGCCTTTGAGAATTATTCAGTCACGCAAAGTACGAGCAACAAAGTACCTGAGCAGTCAGGATGGACAAAATGCTTAGACAATTGAGCTTTCACTCACAAATCATTCTAATCAGCATATTAACATGATGTCTGAAGAATCATATAACACTGTGATAGAGTAATGGCTGCTTAAAATTCAACTTTGCAGTTGCAGGAATATACGTTAATTTATTCAAATAGAAAACAGTTGTTTTAAATTGAAATAATACTTCAAAATATTACAGTTTTTACTGTATTTTTGTATTTTTCAACCTTGGTGAAAAACATTCTAAAAAGCTTAATTATTCCATACTTTTTACCAGTTATATACATCAATTTTACTTTCAAACATTAAATTCAGATAATTTGTGAGTCAATGTGATATCAGCTCACTCAGAGTGTCTTTATTCACTATCTTTCAAGCCAGGCAAAGCAAGAACAAAAGAAATGGCATGTCATAGAAACCTCTAATAGCATTACACGCTCAACCGAGAAACCAAATACAAAGTACATTTAACAGTTTTTTCCTTTTATCATCATGGCCCAGGTTTTGAGTCTTCAATGTTTTGCTGGATAATGGAATTGGGAGTTACATCATTAATCAGTCTCTGATATTTCTGTGGTATAAAATAATGTAAAAAACAATAATGCAATATTTATTTAGGCTGATAAATCTCCAACACATGAGCTGCTCATTTGTTCTTTCTGTGTCCTTTGTGTTTCCAAAGCTGAGATGCCTCAGGAGGCCTAAGCAGCACCAGCATCTTCCGGTAAAATGTGCTGTTTTGAGTTCATTATATCACCCTTAAATGACTGGAATTAACTTCACAGCGCTCTCAGACAACCCAGTGCCTGACTATAAGACTCGGAAGGAGAGTAAAAGAGAAAAACATAAACATCTTTCCAAGAGCAGCGCGTCTCTAATGGCAACGGGAGGAGAGAGCATCCTTGTGACACCCAGATGACATCCAAACATGAGATGAAAAATACACACCTGTTTACTGTCAGAGCTCAATCGAAGCCGTGTGTTGAGAACATCATGAGCGGCCTGACTGTCTCCGTCCACTCGGTACACCAAGCGGACCGGTACCGTGTTCTCTCTCCCGAGGAACCTGGCGACATCACGCCGAGCCCTCGTCTTTACCAAGGCGTCTCCTATGAATAATAAAAACACGGGAGCATGTTTTTAACATATAACACCTATATATTTTTCTCTCGATTTACATGTATGAAATTGGACATAATATTCTGTTTAGATACGATAAATAATGATAAATCACGGCTCAGGGTCGGCTATTTACCGTTACATATTAGTTGTTTACATCACCTGAAATGAATGCAGTGGGCGTAAAATATGACACTAATATGGTAAAAAATACGCCATAATTGTTTTGTCTTTTTATGAAATATATAAAAATACCCCCTCACCGTAATGAGGCAGGGAGAAGCTGGTATGTATCACAGAGCTCATCACCGCTACAAAGAGGCACAGAAAGGAACTCCCGACACGGAGAGGCATCATTCCCGCATCCATTCGGTTCAGAAAATCGCGGTTAATCATATATATCCCAAATTACACGAAACACGAGTTAAATCCCAAGTTAAACCCGATTTTCCGTCTCCCTCAGGAAGGCGCACACATACTCTCGCGCGCAGCCTCTGCATCGAGACGCGGCTTGCGCAAGCGACGGGCGCGTTCTGGAAAACTAAAATCAGGACCTTTTTTTCTTCGCCGAGCAGAAGCCACCACCTCCTCCTCAGCAAGACATCAATAATATCCAGCCGCCTCACTGCAGAAACGCCTCATAAATATACATGAGCGAGCTGCACGCGGGATGATGGGTAGTGTAGTGTGCGTGTAGACCTGCTGTCACCTTCTGCGCAAGAACTGATGCATTATGGAGCATAAGAACAGTGAAACACAATGTATTAAATAGTACTAGTACTAAATAATAATGCATAATGTTACGCCCTTGTAGTATGAAATCATGCATATCATTAGTACACCAGGCAATATTATGCTTTATGCACTAATAATTTTATAATGCCCAGAATAACCAGAAAAAAGAAAACCATTAAACAAAAACATAAAATAATGTAACAAAATAAAAGTAGCAAAATAAACAAAAAGCTGTGGAAGCCATTCAAAACAAATCCCAGGTTTACCCTGTAAATAAATACGTTGTGTAATAAACACATTTTTCAGTAGCCCATTAGGCCACTTAAAGTAGAGCTTCAATTTGATTAAATAACACAGAATTGACATTTGTTTGACATATTTATGCTACATACAGAAGTGGTTAATTGGACTATACCATTCAAAAGTTTGTGGTTGATAAAAAATGTAAGCTTTTGAAAGAGGTTTCTTATGCTCACCAAGGCTGCATTTACTTAAAAGTAATATTGTGTTTATATTTTAATATTTATAAATAGCTGTGAATTTGAAATGTAATTCATTGTTATGATAGCAAAGCTGAATGTTCAGCAGCCATTACTCCAGTCTTCACTTCAGTGTCACTACTGTTACAACCACCTGGCTCTGAGTGAAGGAACATTGCCAAAAGGGGAGGCCACACAGAAGACTAAGTTTAACAAATAAACATTTAATCAAGAATAAATCAAATAATACAAAAATTAAGTATAAAGAAAGAAAGAAACGAAAACAAAACAATCCAGGGCTGGAGAGGGAAGATGAACGGGGGCCCAGTCCAGAACACACACTGCTCTCTGAATCTCCGTCTTTTAAACACAAACGCCAAACACAGGTAACACTCACACCTGTACTTGACGCTCGCTCTGAAAGAGAGGCAAAACCACGGAACACCATCACCTAGTGGAAAAATATTAAAAAGAGAACACACTGGCTGTAACTGTCACGAATTCGGTTCATGGTCTTCCGTTTATTCACCACCAGATGTCACACTTTCCATTACATTGACTCTCGCACTACACAAACTGTTGCATTGCACCCCGGACTACATTTCCCATCATTCTTGCACAATTTGCACACGCCCTGATGACACTCATTGCACACAGGAGCGGTTTCTATTACCTCATTCACTAATAAAACCCTAGCTCTACCACATTCTCCTGCTGATATGTTTAGCCTGTACCCCTTTCCGAGTCTTCCTTGTTTTGCCTTGCCTGTTTCTGCGGTATCTGATCTTTGCCTGTTTTCCTGGTTTTCTCCCTCTCGTCTCGCCCCTGTGATTCTGTCTGCCGATCGGTGACCTATGCTAGCCCTAGGACTATTCTTGTGTTTTGCCCGCCATATACCTGTTTGCCATTGTTTGACGCTGCCTGTTTACCACGTCTCTCTAATAAAAGCTTGCAGATGGATCCACATGTCTCATGTCTCGTTAGCCCTGTTACAGTAACAGTCACATAATCCTCCAGAGCTCATCATAATATGCTGATTTGGTGCACAAGAAACAAATCTTATGAAAGTTAAAGTTTTTGTGATTTTTTTAAAATTAGAATTTGATGGTGTTTATAGTTAAAAGGACAGCACTTATTTCATATTATAAAATGTAATCTTAATCTATAAATCTTTCCTGTTATGTTTGATTTATTTAATGCATCCTTGATGAATACATGTATCAACTTCTTTAAGACATTTGAACGGTAGTGTATACAGAATGTTAATTGAACTTAAGTCTTGAAACACTTAAGATAGTTGAAAGAGTTTTCTCATACATGTGTTATGAATACACCAACCCCTTAAAGGTGTCATATGATACGATTTCATTTTTTCCTTTCTCTTTGGAGTGTTACAAGCTCTTGGTGCATAAAGAAGTTCTGTAAATTTGCAAAGACTATAGTCTCAAATCCAAAGATATATTCTTTATAAAAGTTAAGTCAGCCACAGCCCCCCTAAAACGGCTCGTTCGAACACGCCCCCACATACTCTACCTCACTAGTGGAAGATTGCATAACGCAGCCAAATTTCGCAAAGAAAGAAGGCTACTTTAATTCTCGCTTATAGTGTTGCTGCCGCCATGTCCTGAAGAGATCGCTGTGGTTTCGTTTGTTGAAGCGAAACTACCTTACTTTGTTTGGTCTTCCAAAAGAGGACGATATTGCTTCGTCATGCCTAGAGCTGATCCGTGCTGGTCGCTGAGGGAATACTTCAACTTAGTGCTGTGGATCGCTGGATCGGCTTTCACCGTTTTCACCGCTTCTTCGCCGGGACCGACGTTCTCGACCCCGCCACGACTTGTGGTTGTTTTGGCCGTTCAGCCACGCTAAGCCAGCTTTCGCCACACGCTAGGAGCCGCTGTTTCGTTGTTGCCAAGCGAAACTACTCTACTTTGTTTGGTCTTCCAAAGAGGACGATATCCGCTTTGTCATGCCTAGAGCTATCTTTGCTGGTCGCTGAGGGAATACTTCAACTTAGTGCTGTGGAATGCCGGCACATTTTATGGAGGACTGTTTACTGATCCTGGGAGAGTAACGTTAGACTAAATGCCGGCAGTTCTGACTTGCGTAAGTACGTTTTCATTTAAAGGATTGGCCACTGATGATTCAAACGCGAGTTCTGGGCAGTGTGGAGTATCACTTGTTGTTTGTAATTTCTCTGATCACAAATGCAGACAGGGTTTTATGTTTACGCGGCGCGGTGCGATGCAATGCAACGCCACGCGTAAAAAGACAGTATAAGTCATTATAATCAGTAATTATGTCCCCACTGGATGCAACAAATGCCTCGTTTATAATGGGTTTTAATGTTTTTGTCTCGTCGCTCCGGCCGGGACACGCCATCACAATATGGTGAGGGGCGTAACATTTCTGTCTCACGCTTGAGGTATTCGGCCAATCACAACGCACTGGATAGCTGGCCAATCAGAGCACACCTCTCTTTTTCAGACCGATGAGCTTTGTAAAAATAAACGCGTTTCAAAAAGGCGGGGCATAGAGGAGAAACAATAATGTACAGTATGTGGAAAATAATGTTTTTTTAACTTTAAACTTTTTTAACATCTCATTACACCAAATACACAAAATAATGTTCTTTTTAGCAGAATCATATGACCCCTTTAAGGCTCAGTTTATGTACTTATTACACAAAAATGCTTTTTTGCAAAACACTTGTGCTTACAACCATGGTGCACAAAAATATGAACAAATACTTAAACCATTGTAAAAAAAATATTTGCAATTTAATACAGGAACCAGAAAATTTCAAGACAATCTCTTGCTGTTATATCATTCAATTACATCAACTCCATAAATGTACACATACATGCATATCCACTCATATATCCAGTATATAGTCAGTAGGTATATTTTCAGTCTAGAAGTTTTCTTTTAAAGCCTGTATGGTGAAAATGCAGTTTTCCATCGTACTAATTAAAGACAATAGACTTATTAATATATATTATTTGGCATAGTAACAACTTTTACAACACATACATGTGTCCAATTCCTCTTACTCATCTCAAAAACCCTTAAAGTCTTTATCCATGTTGTCACTGGACTGAAAGAGCTGCCACAGGTCCAGGAGAGAAGCAGGTTGGTTCCCACACTCCTGTACAGGTTTAACAGGTGAAAGAGAGCTCAATGATTCTCTCTCTTTACTGGATTCGATGTGCAAGGCCAGTGCTTGCTTTCTTCTTCTGGATCTGACATTTCTAACCTTACGTTGCAGTGAATTAGTGGGGCTGTCAACGTCCGGTTCGGGATCTTTGCAGGCTAAAGGCCAAAGAGCTGAGTTTCCGACTTGATTTTCTGGCATACTTTGCGAATAAACTTCACAGCAGTTAGTCCTAAAGCTTTCAATTCCTGTTAACGATTCTCGGTCTCTTTCACTGAACTGTTGAGCTGTGTGCATGTCAGGGTTTGTCCTGGTTTGTTGATCTGTCCTGCATTCAAGTGCATTAGAGTCACAGTTCAGCTCTCTGCTGAGAAGAGATGCAGCTTCAGATTTCCGTGAGTGGAATTCCCACTCAAATGATCCACGCTTAGACTGGAACTTCTCCGGAATGTCGGATTGGTCGAACAAGCTATCCCTGTTGCTCTTAGGGAATTCACACTGGCCCCTGCTGCGTTTGCGAAACAACAGAGGTTTTTCTCTGGTCTGTTCCGAGAGAGGTAGCTTTGCTGTAGAGCTCCAAAGCAAAGACCCCTCGCTTTCCTGTATCCAACCACCATTCACAGATCCCACATCTTCCTTTACTGGCAACATGGCTCCAGCACACAGAACAATTGATGTACTGCATTTCACCCTATGGCAGAGAGACATTGACACAGTGCTGTCATAAGGCCAGTAAAAACAGTAAATAAGGAAAAATATAATTTTTAATGACACGTTTGTACCTTCTGCAGTGCGTGCCAATGTTAATAAGGTCGCAGGTCAGTCCCGCAGTGACTCGATCCACAACTCTGTACACATCACTCTTAGAGAAAGCCTGATGCTGCTTGCTCTCCAGGTGCTGGTGGTCAGAAGGTCAGAAAAAGTGAGCACAGATGTCATGCATTTCATGCAAATCCTGGTTCAGGCCAAAATGTATAATTATTGTGTCTTTTTTTTTTTTTGACGAGAAACAGCAAATGCAAAGTGTTCATATAAACTTGACTGGCTTTCTATCATTTCCAATACGTACCACCTTTAGGTTGTCGAATTTGACCTCACAGCACTCACAGTACCCTCCTTTCCTCTTTTCTCTCCCTTCATGTCCTCTGCGCCTCTCTTTCTTTCCTTGAGCTCCTCGTTCCCCTCCAGACCTGTGGCAAAACAGATTCTCATTCACAACACAGAAAAACAAAAAAATGACTGCATTACAAAAAGATACTACAGATTCTGATTTTACCTTTGCTCTTTGTGTCTCTTCTTTGGATCATCCTTTCCATGTTCATCCATCAGGAACGGACTGCAGGGTGGAAGAGACCGGGCGTTGCACACAGGCATGTTGGACAGGGGAAGGTAGATAGGACGATAATGCCTGCAAAAACATCACATTATTAAACCATACAAGTAACATGAAAGTTAAAACACAAGAAAATCAACAAAGAAAACACACCTGCTTGAGTCTTCTACTTTCACAAATGGTCGACGAATTCTTCCAGCTGGAAATATAAAACATTTAAACAAAATGAATTAAAGATGGATATATCATCATCAACTAACATTTTTCAACTGGAAGATGCAACAAATTAAAAAGGATCTTTACTATCTACTTACCATTGTGTCTGTGATATAGATTTTTCTCTGTGTGCTGAATGCTGGCCTAAAAATAAAGAGTGATAAACTGATTATATACAGAAACAACAGAATTATATGCAGCCCTGCACAGAATCTTCTGCAGCTCCACAGTTTTCACAGTAAAAGACAAACTTTATAGTTGTTCACTAAGTCCAATATTTAGAAAAGTGGTTGAACAATATGGTTTATCAATGGTTCATTTTTTAATTTTTACATTTGTGCTACAAGCATAAAACTACTCACAGCTCCTTTCACCACTGGATTAGCTGAATTCACAGCAATGATTTTTGATTTCCTCTTGTCAACATATGAAATAACATCTGTTTGGAAGCCAAGCATAAAAGACCATGTAATACTGAAACCACATCTCACTTCTTTAACAATGCAAGTATTAATAATTATGACAAAAGTAATACCGTCAACATGTAGGACTTTGACCCCCCATTCCACAGCATTTGCCAAGATCCCATTCATCTGAACACGTTCCTAAAACAGAGCAGAAAACCAGAGTACTGATAAACTACTCAAGACTGCTGCACACAGTTGATTCACAAACAAACAAGGCATGATAAGGATTGACTAACTTGTTCTTTAACGACTCTCTCCACAAGCGATTTGCCTCGACTTACAGCTGTCTGTGAAATTCCAGCACAAGACATGTCAGTGTCATTCACATATTCAAACATTTTGGATTCGTAAGGCTTTTAAGAAATTAATACTTTTATTCAGCAAGGATCAATTAAATTGACCAAAAATTACAGTAAATATGTTATCATTGTTAAAAAAAGAAATTTGAACATTCTATTCATCATAATCATAAAAAAAAACATAAAACAAATAGGTTTACAAAGGGGTGGAACATTTCCAGTACATTTCTGGGAATTTACTGGAAATGTTCCACCCTTTTGCAACCCTAAAAACAAATATGGTTTTCCAAGAACACAAGAACTCTGACTTAATATTGAAAAAAAAAAAACAATGCTGAATATCACAAATCAAAATATTTCATATTAATAAGCAATTATAAAACAATTCCAGTCCTTGAGTAGGATTGGTTGAGCCGTGTTCAAAGACATTGTAAATTATTCTAGAAATATACACCTGTGACATTACATCAGTATTACTGGACCAGTGTGTTTGCGTGTTGCTGTTAGGCACGCCACTTTAAAATTTAATTGAGCATAAAAATAAGAATATTATTAGCTGCATAAATTCACAATGGCATTTTGAAGACTTTAAACATTTAATATAATTTAATTTTAACAATTTTAAAATGCCTTAGAGTTGTTTTTTTTTTTTTTTTTACTTCTGGAAACGCCAGAAAAAAGATATAGGACGTGAAGTTGAAATGAAAAAAAAAAAAAAGCATCCTTGACTAACCGTACTGTGACGTGATCCTGTGAACTGCCCTGTGCCCATGATTTCCTCCTCCTGTCTGCTGGATGATGGGAACTGTACACCGAAATCTGGACGGGCAGGATGCCGGCAGGAGACCTGGGGCCTAACGAGCTCTGGCTTACTGGCACAAGATACTTGATCTCCTTACTGAAGACCTTTTCCACTGTCTGGTAAGCAGAACCTACAGGAGGTACTACATCTGATTACATGTGCATGTTAATTTACTCCTCTCAGGCCATCCCCAATGTCCAGTGCCTTGCGAAAGTATTCATGCCCCTTCATTTTTTTTTCACATTTTGTTATGTTGCTGTCTTTATGTTAAACTGCTTTAAATTACGTTTTTTTCCACATCATTCTACACTCCATACACTATAATGACAAAGCAAAAACAGAACTGTAAAAACTCCTGCCAAACTCGGTCCTGAGGGCCGGTGTCCTGCAGAGTTTCGCTCCACTTGCCTCAACACACCTGCCTTAAGTATCGTAGTATGCTAGTAAGAGCTTGATAGCTGGTTCAGGTGGTTTAATTGGGGTTGGAGCTCTTCAGACAAACCGGCCCTCCAGGACGCGAGTTTGACACCCTTCTTTTGTCCATCTCAATATTTTGTTGCATTGAGCTTTTCTTCTACTCTGATGAGTCCCATGAGGCTGCTACCAGCACACTTTACTTTTGGGATGCTTCTCTGAAGGTGATGAGCAGTGCCTGGTTTCCTTCAAACATGATGCTTGGAATTGAGGTTCATCAGACCAGAGAATCTTGTTTCTCACAGTCTGAGGGTTCTTTAGGTGCTTTTTTGCAAATTTCAAGTGTGTTTTCATGTGTCTTCACTGAGGAGAGGATTGAGTTTGGCCACTCCGACATAAAGACTGGATTGGTGGAGTGTTCCAGTGATGTTTGTCCTTCTGTAGGTTTCTCCTGTCTCCACATATGATCATGGATCTCAACTAGAGTGACCATCAGCTTCTTGTCACCTCTCTAACCAAGACCCTTCTCCATCGATTGCTCAGTTTGGCCAGGAGGCCAGCTCTAGGAAGAGTCCTGGTTGTTCCAAACTTCTTCCACTAAGAGTAATGGAGACTACATGCCAAATCATATTCATTCAATTGAATTTGCCACAGTTTA
This sequence comes from Sinocyclocheilus anophthalmus, assembly GCA_018155175.1. Taxonomy (NCBI): domain Eukaryota; kingdom Metazoa; phylum Chordata; class Actinopteri; order Cypriniformes; family Cyprinidae; genus Sinocyclocheilus; species Sinocyclocheilus anophthalmus. The sequence goes on from JADLZN010012232.1 coordinate 50,612, forward strand.
ACTTCACTCAAAGTGTAGTAACATCTACAAGTAATATGAATGCTCCTGAGCTAAATTTCACCTGTCCCAGATTTACTTATGCAATGGAATCATTTAAGTTTTTTTTATTTTTTAACAAATTTGCAAATATGTTAAAAACCTGTTTTTTTCTTTGCCATTATGGTGTATGGAGTGTAATTGTTGTGGATAAAGTAATTTAAAGCATTTTAACATAAGGCAGCAACATAAATTTTAAAAACTTTGCAAGACTTAGTGAGGTAATTTCTTCATCAGAACAGATTTGGTGAAATTAAACAACTGGAATCGTGTGGACTACAGTTGTTTTTATCTGTTGTTTGAACCGTCATTCTGACTATACACATTCACTGCAGAGGATCCATTGTGCTAAGCAAGTGATGTACTGCTAAATATCTCCAAATCTGTTCTGATGAAGAAACCAACTCATCCACATCTTGGATGTCATGAAGGTGAGTACATTTTCTTTCTTTTTTTTGAAGTTCCAGACTGTTAGAACCATAGATATATATATATATACATATCTATGGTTAGAAGAACTCTTACAGAGAAACTGATATAAAACATCTAATACACTGTTTAAATGAAGCAGAAAATTCAGTCTCGTTTACATCAACAGAAGTGAACACAAGTACACTGTATACAACGCGAAGCTTATTAAATTAGTCTGTAATAAGTTTCTAAAGCAAAGACAGCTGTCTAATTTTAATAATTTAAAGGGCATTCTCTTCCTGCACGTGAAAAGATTTATATTTCGCACACAACAGCCTCAATGACCATAAACAATGACTACTTACACCACCAAGTGTTTTGATGTCATTTTCCAAGAGTTGTGTTTTCATATTCCATGCCAGATCCAAGTAAAATATTCTCCCTTTAAAAGGTTTGTTCTGAAGAGCATCACGTGTGGGTTTAATTTTACTTTTAGATGTTGCACTATTGTTTCCGTCCAGTTTTGAATCTGTGAAGATCAATATTGCGCAACAAGACTGTTATAAACAACATACACACATATTAACTGTAACGTTAACGTTATGTAACGTTACTGAACAGCATGAGCATGGAAGTTTCCTAAAGCATTATTTCCAAAGGATACTATTACGAAAAAGAGCTCATTGAAAAAAAATTATCAAAAGCGATAAACAGCACAGCACCTCTGTCCTTACACTTGGAGAAAGACTCGTGCTTCATCATGGAGCTTATAATTCTGACGGTTACAACCCTAAACCAGCTAGTTATCCCGCCAACATTACTTATACGTGTTCCTTGATCAAAACACTAAACTAAAAACACAACACTGCGTTAAATGCCTCTATTGTTTATAAATATCTTCATAACAAACACTCGACGCAGCCCGTTTCCATTTTCCCGCTCGAGACTCTCTCAACTCCCACAAAAGCTGTTGTAATCTTGGAGTTCATGAAGGGAGATTCGACGTATATTTTTTGACATTTCAAAAACGACGCCACAAAGCGCTGACATTTGAGCGTCAATTACACCAATATAAACAACTTGAGTTTTATGTGGAACATACATAAGAAAAAGAATGTTAAGAATATAAAATATGATTTCGCTACTCCGTTACGTCCACGAGTGCTCTATTGTGACCAATGGCGAAATTTAAATAGCCGGAAGCTTCGAATCTGCCGGTGCGAAACACACCGGTAAACAAACACATAAGCGCAATGGCGCACGCTAGTGCAGTAGCGTGGAACTCTTGATGAGTCGTGTGAATTCATTCGTATCTTTGGACTGCGTTGGTGACATTGTTTTTTTTCTGTCGGGGTTACATAGTCTTTGCTGTTTGCGTCATTTGGAAATTCAGTTGTAATGATAATTGATAAAGGTCAATGGAATAAACCCGGTTTATATGTTCAGATGTATTAGGAACAAGGTACAGTAGGTGAGAGCTTGTGCAACAAGTTGCATTTTTGGCACATGGCAGCCACCCAGTAAAGAGTGAGGTAAACGGAGTTTGTACGTCCAGATTCATCGGAACTTTGATCGGTACATCGCAGGCTTGGAGATGAGCTCTCAGAAAAGTTCTTCAGGCCCCAGGGGGGGCATTACACCCGTCCAGCAGATGATTGCGTCTTGCTCTGGGGCAATTATTACGTCACTGTTTGGTAAGAGACCATGGATTTAATCTACGATTCTTTAATACACTGAAAAATATATATATTAACTTATTCCCTTCAGAACGCAACGTGGGTCAGAATGATGTAGTCTGATGCGTATTTTCGTAACACTATATATTTTGTGAATGGACTATTAATTTAATGACAATAAATGTATAATTTAATTTGATGTGTTTCTTGTTAAAAGTACCGTAAAAATACTATACTGTAAATTGGTCTGGTAAGTGACAACTTAATATTTACATTTGGATATTATATTTAATAAAATTATGTAACTACATAAATAAAATATTCTATGTATTGAACGATTTACTTCCATGTGTTCAGGTGACCCTGGGCTGGTTGTGGTGAAATACACACATATTTTGTTTAGACCTTACCTGCTATGTGCCTATACCGGTTACTTTTTTTTTATTTTTTAGACGAAACCTGCCATCTTTCCTCTGTAGTATCCTCCTCTCTTCCCTCACCTACTCGTTTCTCATCTCTGGATGTGAATGCCACAACTGACCTGACGTGTCATGTGGCCAAGTATGGTTACCCGTACTAGATATCGCTCTGGCATTTAACCCATCCTAATGCACACACACAGCAGTGAACACACACACACACACAGAGCAGTGGCCTGCCATTTATGCTGCAGCACCCAGGGAGCAGTTGGGGGTTCGGTGCCTTGCTCACGGGCACCTCAGTCGTGGTATTGAAGGTGGGAGAGAGCGCTGTACATTCACTCCCCCCCACCTACAATCCCTGCCGGACCTAAGACTCAAACTTGCAACCTTTGGGTTACGAGTCCAACTCTCTAACCATTAGGCCACGACTTCCCTGGTCGTGATTTTTAGTAAAGGACAATGTCAGGTTAAAGTGAATCTATTAATCTAATAGTCTGGAGTCTAACAGGAGTTTATTAATAGTCTGTACAATGTCTAATATTCTTTGAAATATTTCTTAAAAAGTACACAGTTTTGACGGCTTGCCAGTTTAAGTATGTTTTAAATTGCGAGTAGGCCTGTCACGATAACATCTTTTTGTTGTGCGATATATTGCCCCAGAAATAATTGCGATAAGCGATATTATTGTAATTTTAAAGACTATTTTATGCCACTGAATATATAATCATAATGTAACAGCATAATAATGCAAGAAGGCCTACACACTTCCAAATGACAACAAACTATTAATTTTTAATAATATTTAGCTCATGGAAATTAAGTATCAAAATATTAGATGCCTCAAAAAACTTGAATAAATAGTAAACATTTTCTAACAAAAAGTGCAAAGTAACAAGTAGAAAAAAAGAAAAATGCACAAAGAACTTGTATGGAGATTTTTCCATCTACAGATTTTTTTCTTTTCTCTGTAAATTAAGCGTGCACACTATTTCTGAAAAATACAATCCCTACTTAGCAGTCAGATGTCCGTATGCACAAAGGCACAGATCCCTAAACAAGGCCATATCTGCAGATGAAACTTGGTTTGAAGCTTTTTTTAAATGTGAACTGGCACCTCATGACTACACCGCGTTATTTACGAGTAAAGCGCAAAAGACACAGGCGCAAGTGTACCTGTACAAAACAATGGTGCATTAATTTTCAGTAAATAAATGGGCGTATATTGCGTCACCAAAAATGATTGAGGTCATGTACATATATTGCACGATATGTTGATTACTGCGACAGGCCTAATGGCGAGGGGGGAGTAATGACTGCTGAAAATTCACCTTTTTGCATCACAGGAATACGGTATACTTTAAAATACATTCAGATAGAAAACAGTTGTTGTAAATTGTAATTATATTTCAAATAGTACTGATTTCTGTATTTTTGATCAAATAAATGCAGCCATGGTAATCATAAGAAACGTCGTTCTTTCAAAAACATAAAAAAATCGTACAGACTCCAAACTTTTGAATGCAAGTTTGCAGACACGTTCACCTATTTATTAAAATATGACTATTTAATAATAATTCTGTTTTCTTCATGTTCACAGTAACACCTCTGGATGTGGTGAAGATCAGACTGCAGGCACAAAGGAATCCTTTTCCCAAAGGTAAGCTTGAGCAGTTTTCTGTTCAAATGAAGTCAAACCTCACTCACTCATTTTTTGATGATGATTTGCAGGAAAATGTTTTGTGTACTGTAATGGCCTGATGGATCATATATGCGTCTGTGAGAATGGCATTTCAAAGGCATGGTACAAAGCACCTGGCTATTTCTCCGGCACTTTGGTAAGCTAAACCATATACAATTGTGATGTGAATACAGTTTCTCTTTACCTGTGATGTTTTTTAAATATATAAATATTACTGATAGGTTTAACTCATTCAGACACTGTTCTTCTGTTCCAGGATGCCTTTATTAAGATTATACGCATGGAAGGAATCAGGTCTCTGTGGAGCGGCCTTCCTCCAACACTGTGAGTTACGTATCTGCTGTCCGAACCCAACTGACCTTTGCTGGGACGCAAATAATGAGATGCATTTCCCTTCATAGAGTGATGGCAGTGCCTGCGACTGTCATCTATTTCACATGTTACGATCAACTATGTGCTGTTCTCAAGCTCAGGATGGGTGACCGATCAGATTATGCGCCGCTGTTTGCCGGTGCCATCGCGAGAGGTAACGTTTAACCCTGTTGATTAAGTGTTTGACCTTTTCTCCGCATGCTGACCTTCTATATCAAAGTGTGCCTGGCTTCACATGAGATTTCTGCGTGTGTCAGTGGGGTCGGCTACAGTAATCAGCCCCCTGGAGCTGATCCGCACTAAAATGCAGTCTGAGAAGCAGTCGTACCGAGAGCTGAGCGCCGTGATCCAGTCAGCGCTGCACAACCAGGGCTGGCGGTCTCTGTGGAGGGGTTGGGGACCCACGCTGCTCAGAGACGTCCCATTCTCAGGTCAAACACTCACAGCCTACATATCACAGACTTCACATTTTGAAGCACTTGATTTATAAACACAAGACTCAAAAAATACAAAACCGAATATAAAACTGAATGTAATTTTTAATGAAGGTTTTTGAAACGCCAATGATATACTTTACATTATATTCTATAAAATTATTGCATTCTATAATTTATTTATATAAACTTTATAATAGGGCTGCACGATTAATCAAATGCAATTGTCATGTGCATTTTGATAGTAATGCCGGTTCTGTAATCAGCAGGAAATCATCATCACGTGCTTTCAGATGGAGCAGCATTTACTACACAGAGCCGTAGTTCACTGACAAGTTACGCAAAAACATATCGGCATACGAGTTATTGCGCTCATTATGCATTGTTGTGATAATGACAGCTGTTTGCATAGCCTCTCAGTGAACTACGGCTCTGTGAAGTAAATGCTGCTCCATCTGAAAGCATGTGAAAATACCACATTTAATAACATATTTTTACTCCAAACTCACTTCATAACGTCAGTCGAGTGTTTGAAATAAATCCTTGTGAGATGATGTGGCTTCTTACACAGAATAAGGCACGCAACATATTTCATAGTATTTAAGCAGTGATAAAGGCATTGCATTATAAATATACTTTATTTGAATGAAAATTATAATAATAATAACTCAGATAAACCGTATATTGCCATAGTCGTGTGTTTATTATTCACGTTGAATCAATGAAAGCAGTTGAAGCTTCTGTTTATTCACTGCAGAGATAGGCATTTTCTTCTGTTTATTTCTTGTGCGAGGCGTATTTGGAGTTTCTCTGGTCTTCGGATGGAGATTTACTGCTGATCACAGAACCGTGCTTCACTGAAAGATACGCATGACAATCGCAGCTTCTGTCGAATCGCGATCTCGATTCCATTTCAATTTATCGTGCAGCCCTACTTCATAATAAGGTCTTCCTCCTGTAGACTTGTTTGCGAAATGTCCAGCACTGTATTTTTGCATTACTCCATATTACTTTGTTGCTTTCATTTTTTTAAAAATGTAAGCAGTCTTTGCCCACTGATTGCCAACAATTTTTGGGGTCAGATTTTTTTTTTATTAATGTTCTTTTAGAATTCATAAATTGATCAAAAGTTCCATCAAGATATTGTTAAAATTTCATATAACCTGTTCTTTTGAACTTTCTATTCTTAAAAAAATATTATCACAGTTTCCACAAAATTATTAAGCAGCGCAACTGTTTTTAACACTGATAGTTAGCATATTCTGCATTCAGCATAATCAGCATATTAGAATGATATTTGAAGGATCATGTGACACTGACGACCGGCCGTAATGATACATTTTAACATATTAAACTATAAAGCAGTTGTTTTAAAAGGTAATAATATTTCTAGTGCTGTCAAACGATTAATTTGGCATCCACAGCAAATTGTTTGTTTACAATGTGTGTACTGTTTATTTATTTGTATATATAAACTAAAACAATACAGTATATATTAAAAATATTTACATGTGTATAGTACATAATAAATATCCAGAGTGCCCACAGAGATTATGTAAACACAAACTTTTATTTTGGATGGATTAATCGTTTGACAGCACTAAATATTTCACAGTATTAATGTTTTTACTATATTTTTGATTGAATAAATGCAGCCTTAGTGAACATAAAAGACTTGTTTTAGTGGTCATTGAGATCATATTATAGTTTTTATTTATTCTTATTTAATACTTTTTATTTTTATATTTTTCTGTGTTTAATTTAATCCAAAGTTTTAGTATTTTGTTGTGTGTTTATTTTTATTTATTTTTTAACATTCTATCCATTTTTTTTATTCATTTTTATTTCTTTAGTTATTTTATACATCAAACTTAACTAATGATATGAGACATGTATCGAATATTATTATTATTAATTTTTATAATATTTATTTCAGTTAAACGTTTAAAACGATCACAAAAACCGTAAAAAAAAGGGGGGGGGGGGCGATGGTTATAGTTTATTTTATTTCAAGAACAAAAGTTTCTTGTGGTTTTAGTTAACTGTAATAACCCTAGTGAGCATAAAACGTCTTTCAAAAACTTAAAAAAATCTTTCCAACCCAAACTTTTGAACAGAAGTACACCACGGAATAGCAGAATGTTTTCCATTTGACCATATTTTTAAGGGGTCTTCACATCACTGTTTGAATGTGTATTGTTTGCTGCTGTTTCCTAATCTTTCATCTGACTTTCTATTTTTCCTCAGCTATGTACTGGTTTAACTATGAGAAGGGTAAAGCCTGGCTCTGTCAATACTACAACTTTACAGATCCTACCTTTGCCATCACGTTCACAGCTGGAGCGCTGTCTGGATCAGTGAGTTTGTGATTTACATCTGTATCATCAGAGCTCTCATGGGCCTCATTTACTGGTATTTAATACATGCATACAGTATAGTGTCCAATGTAATCCCATCACTCTAAGCATATTTTGAAATATCCAGGATGTTTGGCCGCATTGCATTTGTATTGTAAAAAAAAACGTGCCCTAATATGTCGAATAGCTGTATAAGCACCTGTATTTTCTTGTTTCAGTTTGCATCAATCGTCACATTGCCGTTTGATGTGGTCAAGACAAAACGACAGGTAGAACTGGGTGAACTGCAGACAATGAAATGTGAGTATTCAGGTGAAATTATGTAAATATGGTTTCCATAATTGGGATTCAGAGCTTTGGTTTGACTTGTATAATCAAATCAGAATATGACATTAATGTGCAGTATTATCTGTGTAGTGTCCACACAAGTCTCATCCAGCACATATTATGTGATGAAAAGGATAGTTGCTGAAAATGGAGTATCAGGACTATTTGCAGGTAAATATATAAGTTCATATAGAACACACACTACTGTTCTAAAATCTGGGATCAATAAGATTAATATACCACTTATTAAAATTGTGAAATATTATTACAATTTAAAATAAATGTTTTCAATTTAAATGTAATCTAAAATGTAATTTATTTCTGTGATGCAAGCTGAATTTTCAGCATCATTACTCCAGTCTTCAGTGTCACATGATCCTTCAGAAATCATTCTAATATGCTGATTTACTGCTCAAGACTATTTTGCTTTTATTGTTTTGAAAAAAGTTGTGCACTATTGAAAACAATATATTTTTTGTGGAAATTGTGACTGTTTTTCACAAATCTTTGATGTATAGAAAGATCCAAAGAACATATATTTGAAATCTATTTTATTAATTTATTATATTATTTATTTTTATCTATATTGTACGTTTTTGATATATAATTTTATTGGGAAAAAAAAAAAAAAGCAGAAAAAAAAAAAAAATTATATATGCCACATATTTGGAGCCATGATTTTCAAATACCCTCATGTCTCCGTCGCACCGCTCAGATTTCTATCTGTCTCTTAATCCTCAGTTTTCTGCCGAGGCTGATTAAAGTGCTCCGGCGTGTGCTATAATGATCAGCCACATATGAGTTCGGAAAAGCTTTTTTTCCTCAGATAACACAGAAGAAACAGAGGTAACGCAACTACAGCCAGCACGTGACCCTCGCACACCAAACCACGGTTTTAGAAGACACGTGATCCAGTACCTTTGTTAAGATTCAGTAACTTAACCACAAGATTCCCCCACAAATTCCCCAACATGCTTCATTGTGCTGTGTCTGTCTAAAAGAGAGATTAGCTTATAGAGTTGCTGTGAAATAAATCAGTATTTACTTTCTCTAGTAAATATTTAAAAGTAACAGAGTATCTTACACGTAGGTCAAATTATTGAAAATAAAATGGTTTAATATTTGTGTTTTTAAATGTTTTAATTAAAAAAGGTGAAGAAACATACCCCCCTTTTTGTTTTAAATTGACACTAAATGTATTCCCATCAGACATGATTATACTTGTAATCTGTTTTCTACCTGTTCAGGCTGGTTGACTTTTAATTGTTAGTTAAATGTCTTAGTAGTGTTTCAGTCATGTATTTTCGAGGTTTGTGTTAAAAGAAGTCAGTGTGTGCAAATGGTGCCAAAAATGAGACTGATGAGGGGATTTGAATTTTTCTGTACTTAAATAATTGATTTTCTAATTGTTGATTAATATATTTCTTGACCCAATGCCTAACAATTAAGTATGAATATTCACAACTTTTAAATTGCACTGTATGTCCTCCTGCTTTTTAAGTGCTTCAATAATGAAGAATGATTTCAAATTTGTCTCGATTTCTTTATTCAGTCCAAAATATTGTCTCTAGTTATTTTAATTAGATTTACAGATTTATGTTGCTTGAACCAGGAGCGCATAAGATCTTATGCGATGTACAAAATTGTAATCTATTCACCTTCCATTTCCAGTGTGATGAAAAAAATCAGAATTAATTTCAGCAATCTCTTTTTTTACATTCAGTTTTTGCACAATTGCAATTAATTTATATTGATAACACCAAACTAAACATGCAACATGAGGTTGTGTGACAAATGTTGAATGCATACAAAGTGCTCTGTAAGCTAGTATTCCATTGCACACATAGCCAATGAGACAAAACCAGCATTCAGCCAAGCCTGTATTTACATTAGAATTTATTGAAAAAAACATGATCATAGATGAGGACATAAAGTAAAATTTGACTAAACATATTGAGGCTGAATTATAATTAGCGGAATATATGATATTCATCTCAGTGTGCCCTCATTATCCTCACCCCATTTATTTCCGTCACCGTGCAACAGAAAATTAAAGAAAGAAAAACTCAATCACAAAAACAGATTTCAAAGCATTGAGAAGTAAAGGCGACAATTCTGCAGTTTCAAACAACTGTTAACTTTTCTCTAAAACTCTTGAAACTGAAAAGTAATACTGAAATGCATTTCCTTCATTCCACTCTACACATTTAATTGCACATTTTAGATCAAACAGTGCTGTAAGAATCTCAAAAAAAAACCTTGAGATGCACATTTAGATGTACTGGCTTCTGAAAAGACGAGCTCTGAACAGTGTAAAACATGCATTTCTGCAGTACTGAACTAAAGTCACACACAGGCAGACGAGACATTCTTCAACACTAAGAACATGGATATTCAGCAAGGCAATGTTTGAGATGACAAGACTATTTTTGATGAGCGGCAACAAAGGGAATTCTGCATGTGTTTCCCTGGAATTTCTGTTATGACTGTACTGATGCTCATGAGTAATCATACACATTTCTTAACACTTTAAATTATTTTTACATATAATCCATGGCTTGGCATGCCTCTTAAACTGATTTTATAAACAGGTCTGTTTTATGATCAAATCACACTAGTAATATTTAATGGAATTTTAAAAAATAATTATCAGCAGCAGTATTAGGAGTATTCAACTTGAACTTCAAACACAACTTTACTAATTAATTCTACAATTAAACCTTACATTTAAATAAAAATGGGATTAATCAATGGATTAACAATTAATTATATACTGCACATTAATTATGACATTCTAGTTTTGTAATCAAATTAACCACACAAAAAAGCCCTATAATGAAGAGAACTGTGGCCGATGAAAAACATGGAATTGACATAAAAAAATTGGCTTTGAAGTCAATATATTATTTATGTCCATGTCATTGAACATCACTGGTCTATTGTCCACAGCCTCATACAGTCAAAAACAATGTGGTACTATAAGCTTGAATTGCTCTGGAGGTAGGAAATTACAGCATTTACATACAAATTAGAAGAAATGATTAACTCTAATCATTTTTTAGTCTTACGTTTTTATAATTAATCCCATTAAATTGACAAAACTAGTTCAGACGTTATTACGTTAAAGATCTTTGATTTTGAATACATTCTTGTTCCAGTCCAATATGCAACATATTTTTTGTCATCTTCTTTATGCTTTACACCAGTGCACATTAACCACTATCTGAGAGTGACGGTGGAGGGGGGAAATGCAAAACCAATGTTTGAGTGCTGTACGATTATGTAAATCACAGAACTGATGAATATGGAAGACCTCTCCATGTAAAAGGACAGAGTGAATCTCAAACACTTTAGTTAAAAGCCAGAGACGAGAACTAAATGTAATAGCATCCACATCCAGCACACCAGAGAAATGTCTGAAATCATATTCCTCTTACTCCCTAAAAAGACAAATGAAGGCAAGTGAACAAAGCAGTACTGTTGTTAACATTTCTGTCATAGTCGGATTTAATATTATTATGGCTCCAGTTTTTCCCGTTCTGATATGAAACAGGCACTTCTCACAATTTAAACAATTTCTGATGGATACAATTAGGTTAAAGTCCTAAATATTGTTCTTACTGAAATTTCACAGCTATATATGTTAATATTTTGAAAGCTGTTAAAAATTGTTTAAAATGTATTTTACTTGGCATGTCAATTTTAAAAGTTTTTTTTTATGTGTAGAGAGGGGCTAGATTAATTACAATAATTGATGTAATTTATAAAAATAAAATAAAATAAGAAATGGAACTAAAAAATGAAATGTAATATTTAAAATAAAATAAAATCGTGAGACAAGAAGTTAAATCAAAGTTAAAATACAATAAAATATTAAAGTAAATAAAACTGTAAATCTAACATTTAAAATCAAATCAAATCAAACAGAAGCAAAAACTAAAACACCATGAAAACCTTTATCTGTGGACTTTCCAAAAACGGCAGACATTTGAACAACATCAGATAAACAAAATTTCACAAACAGCTGAAATTCACTGATGTCCTGAGTCAAGATTGTCATTCATCATGATACATTATGCTCAATATTCACTAATGCTAATGCCTACACTAGCTATGGACTTTTAATGACCAAATGTACACATCTAAAAATGAAACTGCACTTCAAATTGAACTAAAACCAGTCAGGACAGCACTGGAGTTTCATCTTGTCTAGCTGAAATGTCTCTGAGGATGATACCGATAGGTAGATATCCGTTTCTTCACTTCAATTCGAAAGCCACACCATCTGAAGCAGGCCGGTGTGTTTGTGTATGTGTTTATATGCCCCTACTTGTCTCTCAGGACGGAGTGAGTCCTGGGCTGGTCATGTCTGTTGTTGGACTGGCCAGATACTCGCTGGACTTCAGACTGGCCAGAGATTTGTAACTGGCCATTGAGGTTAAGGAACCACACAAACCCCTCAGAGACGGAGTATCCTCTTTCCCTGTGAACACACAAGCACACATGCACACAGTAGTATCACTGATGTCCTTTCACACATGAGCGAGGATGATATTATTGAACAGACAAAAGGCAGAGCAGTACACACAACATCTGAGCAATAGATGGAGCAATAGTTGTTGTTTTTAATTCAAAATAAAACTATTCAAAATTGAGTTGAGTAATTAAAATCAAGCTGAAATGTAAGTGTTAGACGAAAACTAATAGTTACCAAGGCAACATTTCTAATTTTTACGTTTTCAAATACTAAAATTACTCAAATATAATAAAACTGCATTAAAGCTAAATAAAAAAGGGGAACACAATTAAAAAAAAGCACATACAATTACTAAAACCTAAACTGAAATACTGAAACTATAAATATACAAGCTTATTCAAAATGTAATAATACTATAATGAAGATAAATATATTAAACTAACTCGATGATACTCTAACCACCCCACAATGCATTGCTCTCAACCTGACTGTTAAATGATGAATGTTGACAAGTGAACAAACCAAAATCAATTATCAACTGTGATTTAAGCACTTTTTTAAAAACACAATTGAATCATATTTTGCATATTTTAGGACCATTAACTGTTTTTGTGTTGTATTATTTACATTTTGTCACTCTTTCAGTTCTCGTTACTGCAAAAATGTCATTATTAATTAGAAACATTTATTTATACAAGATTTAAGTGTTTTATACATTCGATTATAGTTGTATTGCCTTTATGCTAATGTTCATTTTTGAGAAATTCTTTTGAGAAGATTTTTTTAATTGAAACCCCAAACTACATAAATTCTTAATTGTCTTAAAATATGCCTCATTTCCTTTGAGAAAAATGTCATTTCCCATTTTTCTTCTTTTTATTGTGGGGGGTTTCGTGAGATTAACACAAATATTGAGTTACTCAGGTGGAGTAAGGACCCTGCCTTGTGAAAATGACATCGATACTAGAGCTGTTACAGAGAATGAAGTCCCAACATAGCGACACGACACACACACACACATCACAACCTTCTCTGTGCAGGTGTAAGTCCTGCCGTGCGTTTCCAGACTGGTGTGTGTTCGTTTTTCGCTCCAGAGACATCTGAGAGCTCTCTATCTGCAGAAAGCTGCTCCAAACGCTGGAAGCTTTTTCCTGTGCTCACACACAATAAAGAACATGTACAGTCACAATGAAAAAAAAAATCAATAATCTTGGGTGTGGTGTGTGGGGTGTATATTACAATGTGACGTCATACTAAAATTATGAAAAAAAAACTGTTACATAAATGAAAAAACTTAATATATTAATATTTCCTTAACATTTTAAAAAGTATATCTTGCTTAGGGTTAGGGATTATCTAACGTCTATCTTTTAATAATTTAGATTTATTTTTTTATTTTAGAACATTAAGATTTAGGACATTAAGATTTTATTTAAATTGTGACTGTATATTATGTAAATAAATACATAAAAAAATTAAATATTGAGTAATATTCCTATTACTGTTATGTGAAAAAAATATATAAAAACAAGAATATTTATATATCATGATAGTATTTGTGCTGATTTCATTTATGCTGATTTACAGTACATAAAAACTATAATGCGCTAAACAATAGCATTTAAGTAATGAAAATCTAACAAGAATCACTACTGACAATAATATAAGTCTACACACATGACAGCAATAAAAATTTGGGGAGGAATGTGCTTAATGTCCATGAAAACTATGTAAATAAAATAATTGAAAATAACATTATATGTTTCCATCACAAACACCACTGAAGTTTGGGTTACAATTAGATCAGCCCATTTAATAACCTCTGTGGGTTATCAATACATGAGAGCAATTGCTGTAGGAAGCATGCCAATACTGTAATGTGATTCGAGAGCTGCAGATGCGAGCTAAAACTAGAGCCTGAGAGCCTTTGCTTCCTGGATCATTCGCTGAGCACCAGCAACTCGACTGGAATCCAATATGAGACGAGTTGCGGTGTGAAGCTGCATGTATCTCATAAGGACGTGCGTAATCTGAGAGGATACATTGACGAGATACAAAAACAGAAAGCACATACTCTTCCCATGGTGCTGTGCGTTTCCTGTACAGGAGTGTATCCAAGGCAACTGCATTAGAATCCAAGGCACCAGGTGAGGGCCATTGGTTTGTCAGGTGCGAGGTGAGCTCCTGTCTGGAGCGAAGGTCATGGTTCTTCATCACCGTCCTGGAGAAACAAACATTATCATTTAAAGAGACAGTGCTAAAAAGCTGAAAAAGCAGTATATGTACTAGGGCTGCACGATCAGTTTTTTTATTCACAATCGCGATTTCTGCTACTCTTGATTAATTAAATATAATTAATCTGGACACTTTTTTATCATGACTATCAATTTAACCATTGTGCAGCCCTAATTTATACATCAGGAAATCAACCCGGCTTGTCTAAAAATGTACCTCCTATCACACAAACACCTGCCCAAACCTTCTCCAAAATCCATCTTTATCAACAAGTCACTGATCAAAGCCTAACATCTGAAACATGGCATTCAGCATCAAAAATTCTCATCCATAAACAGAGTCTTTAACCTCAGCAATTGGATTTCAAAACTGACTACTCAGCTGAAAAATCACTAATAGTGGTCTGCGAACACTCACGGACATCTGTATTGATTCGCACAGATGGTCCGTAGCAGCTGATACAGAGAAACACAAACAGCTTCGCATGTACAAAGACGTACTTGTATCTACTGAGATAAACAACATATAAGCAAGTCAGCTTAAAAAGTTGATCTTTTATAACCGGATCCAAGCAGCTATTGCCAGACACAGATTTAAGACCCTGTTCTATTTCTGCAATGCAGCAAATGACCATCATGATCCAATTAAACACCTGACCATGAGCGATGTCTTTCCAGATCAAACTAGATGACTATAATGAAATACTAACTAGCATACTGCACACTGCACAATATACACTACTGTACAACAGTTTGGGGTCGGCAATATTTTTTTTATTTTTTTTAACGTTTTTGAAAAAAGTCCCTTATGCTCAGAAAGGCTGCATTTATTTGATTTAAAAAATACAGTACAACAGTAATATTGTGAAATATTATTACTATTTAAATAACTGTTTTTATATTTGAATATATTTTCAAATGTAATATATCACTGTGATGGTCAAGCTTAATTTTCAGCATCATTACTCAAGTCTAAAGTGTCACATGATCCTTCAGAAATCATTCTAATATACAGTTTTTGCCGTTTATATTTTTGTGGAAACTGTGAAAACATATATCTTTTCAGAATTCTTTGATGAATAGAAGAAAAAGAAAAAAAAAACGATTTATTTATTTATCTGTTTTATCATTATAAAGGTATTACTGTCACTTTAAATCAATTTAATGCATCCTTGCAGAAAAAATATAATTCCTTTCAAAAAAATAAAATCTTTTTGACTTTGAGATATAGATAGATAGATAGATAGTTTGCGAACAAACACATTCTCCCATCAGTCTCTCCTCTAGTCTTTCATTCATTCCTCCAGTCCATCGATCAAATCCTCTCTCTGCTTACATGCTGCAATCATCTATTAACGTATTTGCGTCTGTCTCCATAGCAACCCTTTTCTGGTCGAGCTGCTGACGTCTCCTCGAGCACACGGATCTCCAGAGCTCAGTTGAACCGTGAACTCCAGCTGTCTGACAGAATGAGAGGAGAAACGAATCGGAGGACTCGGGAGGCAGGAAACATTCAGACACTCTGCAGCCACGGAAAACACTAAAGATGAACCGTTCTTCTGCTACACAGCACAGAGCATAATATCAGATGATAAATGAGAACACACCGCACAGATAATTAACCTTTCCCCTCCAGCAACTGCACATTTCCATGAGCATGAATCATACTTACACAGGCAAGTTTAGCAAACAGTTGTGCCAGTTTTGTGTGCAGCATTTCAGCATAAAATACAGTGTCATATTCACTAACTAATCATAATTCATTTTAATTAGGTTCAAAATGTGCCGAGTTTGCCTTAAGTATTCACCATTTATATATAGCAGTCATCATTTATATATACTTTGATAAATCTTGGTACCCAACAGTTGCTGGTACCTTTTACTTCCAAAATTATGAATTTCACAGGAAACCATAAACTGTTTGGTTACTCTCATTCTTCAAATGTGTGTGTGTGTGTGGTGTGTTACTGTGTCGTCGCACGTCTTTGTGACATATGAGGACACAAATTTGTATAATGACATTGGTATGACATAGGTATTACAAAGAGGAGGTGACTTATGAGGACAGTACACATGTCCCCATTTCAAAATCCCTGTTATAAATCATAAGATTAGTTTTTTTTGATAACGTAAAATGAAGTTTTCCTGTAAGGGGTAGGTTTAGGTGAAGGATTGGTGTAGGGCAATAGCACATACAGATCGTACAGTATGAAAACCATTACGCCTATGGAATGTCCCCACAATTCACACAAAACCAACGTGTGTGTGGGGTTTCGGCGGAACCAAAAAAAATTCATACGTTTTTGAACACCTTGAGGGTGATTAAATGAGATAGAATTTTCATTTTTGGATGGACTATCCCTTACCACATTGTTTCTTTTTAACAGTATTTCATGCAAATTTAGGTAGTTTGATCATTAAAGTTTTTGCATCTTATTCACCAGTCGGCTTTTTAAAAAAGATATATGCTTACAAATTCATAAATGGTAATGAAATGATAAAGAAACATATATACATTTGTGTAGTGCTGTTATTGTTACTACAACTAAAAAAATAAAAACTTGCGTTTGATAACTACACAATTAAAAATAAAATGTAAATATTTAGATGACCACATAGCGCACAAATACTTTGAACTAAAGGGGTGGTTGATTGTGAACTTTTTGAACTTTAGTTACTGTGTAATGTTGCTGTTTGAGCATAAAAGATATCTGTAAAGTTATGAAGCTGTAAGTTCAATGCAAACGGAGATATTGTTTTTTTAAATTCTGGCAGTTTAATGCCTACAAAAACGGCTCAGAGGTACTACAACAAGTTACTTCCCGGGTTTGTGACATCACAATCCCAGATAAACCCCGCCCTCGTGAAAAGGCAGCAAAGGGGGCGAGGCCGTGCTGTGCTGCTTTAGAGAAGAGGAAGTGAAAACTAGAGGTGCACGTACAAATCTATTCATATAGAATCGCGATTCTGTCTTCTAATGATTCTATTGGATTCACAAGTTTCAAAATCAATGATCTAAAGCAGCGGTTCTTAATACTGTCCCTCACGTCTCCCTGCTCTGCACACGCTCTGCATCTCTCTCTCCTCTCTCTGAGATCATCAGCTCAGCTCCAACAATGAACTGTTCCGTTTATACACTTATTTTCATATAGCTATGAGAAGCGTTATACATGGCAGTTGCCGTACTGTATTAAAGCTTAATCAGGATAAAACCATATATAAGAAGCTAACATAAGCAGTAGCATTTACAAAAAACAGAGTATCTAAAAGTATGAGACAACAAAAAAACATACCATTAAGAGCCATGCTTGCACAGGTTCTGCACGATCCGTTTCAATAATATCCTCTGCTTCTCAATAGGCTCAAACTGATAAGCGATATTAATGATGCCGTTGTTTCAGACAACCTGACACATGCCGCCAAGGTAGGTGCGGACGATAGAGGCGGTCTTCATAAAAGAATGAAATGATCAGCCCGTTTCTCAGAGATGGGACAGAGCGGTGTGGAATAAAGGTACATTTGTGAAAAATAATTTTTTCAGCATTAACACATGTTAGACTGCACCCCGTAAACACAATCAAGCCTATAAAAAAACCAATCAACCACCTACTAAAAACACATACGTTACTAAATTAGAACTAAAATCTTAAACTAAACCAAAAACATTACAAAAAAACAAAGCACATAACAATACTAAAAGTATAAATACACACACACACCGTAAAATATAGTGTGTATATGTCTAAAGAGGTTATATATACACCACAACTTACCGCTGAGCCTGCAGCTCCAGTAGATGATCTCCAGCGCTCTTTCTCCATTTTGTGGCTGTTTCGTGTCTGTTAGTCGTTGCGAATAGATTTATTTCCTGAGAGACAGACTCGGATAGCTGAGCTTCCCTCGACGCACCAGCTCCTCCAATAATCCCTAAACAATTATAATAATCATGTGATCGTGTCAGTTTTTCTGGTCTTTTCCCGGGTCCCCCCGGATTCCTCTCTTATCTAACACACCTGACTGACTCATCCGCTCATCAGTACAGACCCCACGACCTGATTTGAGGGTGCCAGACTAGATTCTGGAAATATGACGCACTCAGGAGCACTGAGAATCACTGATCTAGAAAATATTCACGCTCAGTTTAACATTCAAAATTCATCACACAGAATACAGAAAACTAGAGTACTGCTTACTGCATATGGCACACAATATATATAGCATATGATCCTATAAATATTTATATTTGATATATATCTATACTACAGTATTTAAAAATGCATGTAACAGCAGCATTTTTGTGCTGACTAAAAATAGAGATTTACATTTTGATATCATTTTGCTTTTTTGCCGTCCGAATTAGTACAGAAAGATATATTAAAATTCTTGGTTGTACAATTATTGACACAGTTAGGAAATGAATACTTTAAGGGAATAAAGACTTTTCATGGCAATTTTAAAATATTTAATGAATTGAAACAGCTGAAAATTGTTTTAGTTTTATTTTGTTTGTTTGTTGTAACCAACACTGTCAAAGCCGTACAGTATCCATCAGTGTATATACTACCAATCAAAAGTATGGGGTCGTAAATTTTTTTTTTTTTTAATAATACATTTCTTCACAGGATGAATTAATTACATGAAAGTGACGTAAAGCTTTTGCATTGTTACATAATACCAAAAATAAAACTAATAATATATATTATATATATATACTATATATATATATATATATAATAATATATATATATATAATATATATATAAAGATATCTCAATAATATTCATTGATATTATAAATACTAATATAATTTTAAATAAAAGACGTGTTTTTTACTTATTTTAAATTGTAAATATATTTCACAGTATTACTGTTTTTTGTTACTGTATTTTTTTATCTAATAAATGCAGCCTTGGTGAGTGTAAAAGACTCATTTCAAAAACCCTAAACTTTTGAATTATAGGGTTATCATTCCAAATGTGATTTCACACATTTTTTTTACGTGCCGCATGCTCAAAAGTTGATTTGCATGCACATCAAATAAAAAACCAAGAAAAGGGAAGCTCACAGTGTGCTCTGGTTGTGTACTACGCATTTTGGCAACTGCAGTAGATGTGGGTATTCTATGCATACAAAAATTCAGCATTCTGCACACAGTAGGCTATACATACTGCAGAAATAGTAGGATTAGTAGTTGTCCTCACCTTCTGTTCCAGCACGACTCTGTATTTCTGCTCTAGTCTTTTGCTCTTGCTGTACCAGGTGCTCTGATCGGCCATCAGACTGGCAGCCATGTGGGATTCAGGAGTGCCTGCTTCACTGCCGCTGCTGCCCAGCGTTCTCATTTCCTCCTCATCGCTGCTAATGCTGTCAGAACTACAGCACACGCACATACATAATATTCAATCTCATGCATTAGGAAAGCCTAAAGCATGTTCACAAAGCCAGCATGTTTATATGTGTGTTTTTGTGTAGTGCTCTTACGTTTGTGTGAATTTAAGGTACGGTGTGTAGTCAATGATGACGGGACAGCTCTCATCAAGCCCCTCCCCTTTCAGACAGAAACTGTCAATCAAGAATGAAAATTTCAGCATAAGCCAACAAATGCACTTTATTTGATGAGAATGTCACTGTGGCAGAGTATTATGGGAAGTGATGATCCTACAAAACAATACGGAGGCTGTTCTCAGCATCTATATTTGTGTGTGTGTGTGTGTGTGTGGCTCGTGTCAGCAGGTGTTTATAGAGCACCACCCAAACAATAAATCATCATCATCCTGTCCTGCTGTGGCACAGCTGAATGTCACTGCCACCCACAGATAGGAAGTGAATGACCATGAATATACCTGAAGTCAATGGCATTCAGTCCAATCAGAGTATCTGCCAGAAGCCCCGCCTCCTCACCCAGAACTACAGCGCCCTCCTCATAAAACCTCCTGACAAACAAACACACAAAACTGATGAAGACCAGAGAACGACAATTAGCACAACTGTTTTCAGCACTGATAATAATAAATGTTTCCTGAGCACAGCAGCATATCTAAAAGATTTCTGAAGGATCATGTGGCGCTGAAGAACGGAGTAATGGCTGCTGAAAACGCAGCTTTGCCATCACATAAATAAACTGTCAAACTATTTCACAATATTACAATGAAACATTTAAAAGGCTTACCAGTCCTGCCACCAAAGTAAAACCACCGAGTTAAACCAGACGTTGACGTACTGCTCAAATATTTTGAAAGCGCCTCAATATTTTGCTAAATAAGTCATATGGTGCTGTTTTTATTTCAGTAAAATCACTATGTTTAAACAATCTGTGCTGTGGAGAGGCTGACAACAGAGAGAGACCCATAAAAAGATTTGACCACAATCAACCTGCAATCAAATATAAGAGTCTCAGTGTGTGTCTGAGGGCTGTGGAAAGTCACCTTGTAGTTTTGAAGTCTCTCAGAGCTGCAGAGATATATTCAGACAAACGCTTCTCCATTAACGCCACTCTCATCCAGGCACGACCCTGAGAGAAAGAACGAGAGAGGGATGCTCTTACCTGTCAACCACTAAAGCCTTTAACACTGAAGTAACATCACAGCAATTGAGCCGGCAATCTGTTTTAGCTGAGCGCTTGTGATCGAATCATCCGAGACGGAAGACAATACTAGATTTAAACAGGACTGATCTGGGAGTTTCCTCTATCACAAAATATCCCCTTTATATTTTGTGATAGCATTGTGAAATATGACACCAAACCAGTTATTGTTGTAAACCTGTTGTTACTGTTAAATCTATTAAAAACTATTTCCCGTAATTAACAATAAAAAATATGAAATTAAAAAATACATAGTCATCTAATAATATATATAAATTTAGTAAAAAGAAATGTTTTTTCAGTTGCATGGCAACTACTAAAATATAATGAATTACTAAAATTACTGAACCAAACCGGAAATGAATATTATTAGGTAATTAGGTAACTAAAAACATTAAAAAGCATAATGCAAAAGCACATGAAGGTTCTAAAACATAAACTAAAATTAACCCGAAAACCTAAATGAAATTTTTTTTTTTTATTAAATAAAAAAAATTAAATGTGGCATTAGCCTAACTGAAATAAATATGTTTAAGTACTAAAATTACTAAAACTTAAATAAATATGCATTAAAGCTAATATAAAATTTCAATAAAACATAAATTAAAGCTAAATACTTTTTTTTTAAATAATAAAAATGACAAGGCATAATACAGAATTGCTCAACTTAAACCAAATTAAATCATAAACCATAATATAAAAATTATAATTTGTGACCATGGACCACAAAACCAGCCTCAAGTCGCTGGGTAATATTTGAACAATTGCCAAAATACATTGTATGGGTCAAAATTATTGATTTTTCTTTTATGCCAAAAATCATTAGGATATTAAGTAAAGATCATGTTCCATGAATGTAAATATATTAAAACTTCATTTTTGATTAGTAATATGGCATGAGCTAGAACCTTCTTTTGCCACTTTCAAGGCTTCATATTTTTCGTCAATATTTAGATCTTTTTGTGCAACACTCAGATCCATATTGTCAAATATTGTTCTCGGCCAAATTTATTTCAGCTTTAAAAGCTTAGTTATTCACCTTTCATATGATTATAAGCTCAATTTCGAAAATTGCACCCTTCATGACTGGTTTTGTGGTCCAGGGTCACATATAATAATAAACACTATAACCGTATATAAATAATACTAAATGACACTGCAACACAGACGTATGTGTCCGTCCTGACCTTTGCTCTAGAGCTGCGGACGTTCTCCATGTTCTCGATGCTGTGGATGCAGCTGTGCGGGACTTTACTACACGCTATACGTATGTAATCCCAGAAACTGCGCGGGCTCTCATAGCCAAACCAGCTGACCTGACCTACAGCAGGAAAACACACACAATGCAGTGTAAAAGCAGTTTGATTCCTCAAGTAGAGCTCTGTACTATTCATTCAGATGCAAGACTCTTCTCGAAAGATTCTCTTTTTTTTTCTTTTTTGCATCTAGTTGTGTGCTAAGTTTTAGTGCAGTGACATTGTAGGCAAATATCTGAGCTAGTAATTGAAAGCGTTGAATCCGACAAGTGACGAGCTCTGCGGGGATTTTTTGCTTTTTAAGCGGTTTCAGAGAACATACATAAACATGGAGAGATCAAATATTGCTGAAAGGCTGAAAAACAGCGATATGTAAGTGAGCGTGAGAGCTGTTTTGTCATGCTGTGAGAGTCGTCTGAGCTCTTCGAACCCAAAATGAGACACTCAGTGCTGTATTTATACCTCATTACAGCAGCAGGAGTGTGTGTGTGTGTGTGTGCTGCTTTTATGTCTTTTAGAGCATGTATTCACAGCAATCCTATGTAATGTGTTTGAAGCTTCTGGCAACAGCTCACTTCAACAGTTATTCTGAGTGCGTGTGTCAGTTCATTTGTTCTCTAAGGATCTGTCAGTTCTTTAGTTTTTTGTATTATATGCATAATATATTATGTATATAAACAATTTATATATTTCTATAAATAAATAAATACATAAAACACTGGTAATTTAGTTTAATGACCACCCTCTCTCTAAGAATGCAACAGGCTGTTTTTTTCCTAAAGTACATTAAAATGTAAATGCCCTATTCACACATTAAATAATACAGGTGTTTTGTTGTGCTCACACACGTTGAGGATTTATTATCAAATCCAGGTCAGTTTGCTAACTGTGCTGCTCAGATTAAATGCAGTTACAATTTCAAGTGAAACAGGACAGTAATGTGTGTTTTTTTTTTGTTCCTTACCTTTCAGTCTATGGCTGAGAATATGTTCTAGAATGGAGACAAAGTTGATGAACTCAGCAGATGTGTCGTCTATCGTCTCAAAGCATGAGCGATCAATGAGGGTCTTCACTGAGAACCTGTATACTCAAACACACACAATCACAATCATGAGCACAAAGAAATCTACACAATACAGTTTAAAAACACAAACATTTCTAATAGCTTGTACAGTAAAGCACTGACAAGCTTTAGTTATACAAATAATTAACATAATTATGCTGCCTTCTAAGATTTGGTCATATTTTAATGCATCTCCTAATGCATTACTATCATTTAATGCTCATTTATTATTGTTATTTTTAGATTGATTATTATATTTTTAAGTTTCACCTTAGTATATATAACAAAAAAAAAAGATTTTAATACGTTTTATTTTTTAGCTAGACAATAACAATTCTTCTATTTGGACAAAAAAAGCCCCCAGAAAACTAAGAGTTCATCAAGGAGATAAATAGACATCTAATTCAGAGCTAAAATAAGCTGAGTTTTAATAAAGCTAAAGCTTTTTAAAAAACCCTAAAAGTGCATTTGAGTCAATGGAGCTGTTTTGTGTTTTGTGGAGCACCATTAGTGCCGTTTATTGTGGTCTCATCAAATGTAATTATGGCATAAATGACTGTCCTTTTCATTATCGGCAGCTACTGTGCTTTTATGTGTCTCCCTCATACGTTTCCAAATACCCGCAGCCTTTCAGGCAAATGGGCAGTTCATAGGGATTTCACTTCTGACATTTCCTTTCTAAAAACACACAAAAGCAAATGTGGGGGAAAAAGCAATAACGTTTGAGAGTAATGGTTAAATATCATGTTAAGTAACTTAAAACTCAAAACTAGTATGAAATGCACAGCAGCAGATTTGCAAGCATCCTAAAGTTTGTGTGTGTGTTTTTTGGGACGTTAAAAATATACACCCTCTTATGCCTAAAACTATTAAAAATAATTTTGGTAATTGAAATATGTGGGGTTAAAGTAAGTACAGGTTGAAAAAAAAAAGAGAGAAATGTTATCTTGTCAGCTAACTGAAGTAAATAAGCAATAAAATAACTAAAACCTAAAAATAAATTAAAGGTAAATAAAAAATAAAACTTTTTTTTTTTAAACCAAATTAAAAAATGACAAAAGCACAGAATAAAATTCCTATAACATAAACGAAGATTAAAATGAGAACTAACAATATAAAAGTTAATTCAAAATATTAATAATTACTATAACGGAGATGAAAATCATACTAAAATAACAATTACAGTAAGTATGATAATGTAATGAGGTCCTGTGGCACCAATTATCATATTACTGCTTGAATTGTTTAGCGATACACGGTATTTTATGGCACAAATAGAGATGCGAAGTTACTTTAAAATAGCCTGATGAAAGGTCACACTGACAATATTAAATCTGATACTGATAAAACCATCTCCAAAAATTGAATTTCTGAAGAAGCCATCCTGTCACATCTCACGTAGATTAAACCAGCCTGACATTTCAGTCGAGAAGGTCCCAGATTCTCTGGACTTCTTTGAAGTGATCATTTTAGGGGCATTGATCTAGAGCAATTATTCAGATTACAATCTTCATTCAAGACTTTCTGACAAATAGTGAACGTTCTTTCATGATTCTCTGAATGTCACAGACTGTACTATCACTCAAAAACAAAAAGACCTGCAGTGATTTATTTCAGTCCTGAATGAACTCTGGATCAGATATCACAGGATAAACATGAGAGGAAATGGATTTTGCTTATCTGTTCCTCTGTTCTTTCTACCTCAGACACACACAGTAAAAATCGCTGTATTTGTCTGAGCCATGAGCTTCGGTCTTACTGTGATTGTAAATGTGTGGACACGTCACACTTGAAGCTTTTTGATTGGCTGATTCCTGCTGTGCCCCCTCATGGGTATGACATTCATTTGTGTTCAGACAGATGCTTTTCCTGCTTCAAACGTGGCCTTTGTGGCACGGACTAATTAGACATATTAATGTAATTAATCATATTCCAGTGAGTGGCACGAAAAGTACATTCAGTTTTACTTTCAATTTTAATCCCGTCAACGGTTTATATTACGTTGCTTCTTACACATTTCGCGACACTTTTAAAGTGAAATGTCCAGTGAATGGCACAAAAGTGTGTTCAGTTTTATCCACACAAAAAAAAAATCAAAGCTGTATTAAACCTTGGGTTTGACCACCTACACTAAACTGTACACTAAACCTAACTGATAGTGTTAACAAAAGCAAACATTAGATAAAAACACCATGCTATTTTATCTTGATTCCACAAGTCTTTGATCAAACATTAGATTTGCTAAAGGAACCATGCCATTTTAGCTTGATTCCCCAAGTCCTTGAACTATTTGATCATGATTCATGATTCACAGGACTTGCCTCGCAAGTGCAATGCTGTACCAGGTGGGCTGCTGAGCAAGTTTACTACATCAGAAATGCCATTGAGCTGGTCATGTGATGCAGACATCAAAATTTATTAGTTCAAAAATCATAGTTTAGAAAAAATTTAAGTAGAGGCATGTTTTTCCAGTGAGCCTAAAAGTTGCATATTTACCTTATATATTGGAGCATGGTTCAAAAACACCATTGTATAACAATAAAATGTAGCACACGCAGACTTTTATCAGAAAATAAGTGATATCACTTCGATTCATTGTCACCCTAATATAGAAGTCAACTTGAGTGTGCATTGCATTGTGGGATAGAGTATTCAGTGCAGTTCTCTGGTTGTATACTGCACATTTTGGCAGATGTAGCAAGTCAGCCAGGTAAAACAAGATGTACTGTATCCACTTCAGCAAAGAGATACTACAATTCTCAGCAATGCATTATGTGACACAGAATGGGTCACAACGTTCTCAAGGTATTGCGTATTATTCATTCCCTAGTTAAAATCCTTACTCATAACCAGCTATAAGACACAAGCTTTTCTAATATAAAATCAAAAATCTAATATAAAAACTGCCATTAAATGGTGTAAAACTATTCATATGGACCATCTGCTTTTTTTATCATGTCCAAACGTTGTCTTTGTTTTTTAGATGAGTGCCATGATCCTACCATACCTTTTCTTTTTTTAAAACATACCACATTTTTTGACATGCCTTCTTTTAAGTAGCTTGGAGCACAATGTAAATGCCATGTTGCATGAATCATTCACTTTTTCTAAGGACTCCATCTATACGACGTGATGCTGTGATGACAGATCTGAGACCAGCGCTTCTGTGTGCAGTACATCATCTCATCTCCGGCTCCAGCATCAGCATTTTACAAAAACATAACAGTGACATCTTCATCACACATGTTCCGCGCGCCGGTGTGCTGCAGTGATGATGAATGCGTAATCAGATTTTACCTGCACACGGTGATCAGATTTCTCCTCTCTACGGCTCTGATACACGCTGCCGCTTTTTTACGAGCCCCGTTGAACCCGAGGTTTAAGGATGCCATGATAGCTGTTTATTTCCTCGCGTCTTTTTCTCTTCTGATGCTTTGGACCAGTCTCCAGCTGACTGACTCTCACCGGAGCCGTAGAAACGGAATAAGCGAGTGGAAAGGCAATTAGCATGATATGGGTATAGAAAATGGGCGTGGTTTGGGAGTTTTTTTTTTTTTTAATAATTGTCTTATTTTAACTCTTCGTTTGAGGTTTTTATTTTATATTAATGTCATTAAAATGTATCTGTTATTTTTGATCATTAAAATGTATCTGAAGAGGACAGCGGTGTCATATGCTCTCTGTTACTTTTCTCAGCGCTGGTTAGGATTAACCAATCACGATTTGGAAAATCCGTTTTATAGATATCGATGAGGTAGATATCCATTTTCCTGGTAGAAAACAATCCTTGTATGTAACAGATTTAACCGATTACATATATTGGTGTACACATGTTTCCAATAAGACAAACGCCGTGAGAGGTGAAATGGCTGGGTTTCTTCAGTGAAGTGAATTGTCCTTTCAGAGTGCGACATTCGACCCCTTCAGGAGGATTATCTGTGCCTCATAGACAACTATTAAAGGGTCCATAGATGAGTTTTAAAAATCTTATTTTGTGTATTTTGGGTGTACCATAATTTGTTTACCTGCCTTAATGTTAAAAAACACATATTTTTCCAGTCCCTCCTTCCGACACGCGCAGTCTGCTCTGATTGGCCAGCTGACCCAGTGCATTGTGATTGGCCAAACTGTAAATTTGGAAATGTAACGCCCCTTACCATACTCGCGAGCTTCATCTTTCAAAATAAATGTAAAGACAGAGACCGAAAGGGGAACAGAGTCTCGTTACAGCCCAGTGATGAAGCGGGTATGTGTTTGCAGTACACAAGCCAAGGTAAAGACAGCTGACTCCACTGTGATGTGACCCCCTCTCTCCTGCGCGGGCTCTTTACGTCAATATTGCTCTCCCCCCCTCTCTCTCTCTCTCGCGCTCGCTCTCTCTCACTCTCCCTCTTAGATTCCTAGTGCATCTACTTTCGGAAGGCCAATAAAGTGCTTTTGCAAAGGAGAGGAATGGGGAAATCAGAGATGATGGAGGCCAGATCGGGATGCTGTGGAGCCAGAGATATTCACTGGGATGGGAAATGGAGCAAGATGACATCAAAAATGGGAGGGATGGAAGACGGAAAGCAGATGAAAGGAAATGCAAATGACGGAAGGACAAAAATACACTTTGGAGGTAAGCAAAAGGAGATGTACTGTACATGAATGTGAAAAGAGGTTTAACTGAATGAAAGGAAATAGTATGGGAAAATAAGGAAGACATGAAAGATGCTATGAAATCTTGCTGAGTTGTTCCCTCTAGTGTTTGTAGATATTAATACACAGGAGGATGGGAAAGTTTAGGATGGCACAATAACTAAATTGTCAAAAGTAAAAAAAGGAAATAGTAGATCTACAAGCATAAACATTTCTAGTCATCTGAACCACTTGTTTGAGTTTCTGTAAGGAAACAATGAGGTAACTAAAGCTATGCCAATTTAGTAATACAGATAATACACTTTTATAGTGTCATTCATAAGTGCATGATAAAGTCACAACAATTAAGCTGGGATAGAAAGAAAAACGTACAAATTAATAAATGCAATTAAGCAAATTAATTGGTCTCTCTCTTTTTATTTATTTTTAGAATGGTGGTTTTCATTTAATGAGTAAAATAAATTAACTGCAACCGAAAACCCCATTCGAGAGAGGATTGGATTTCG
>JADLZN010012233.1:0-12886 GCA_018155175.1 Sinocyclocheilus anophthalmus
GCGTATCTTGTAATGCATTACCCCCAACACTGATTATTTGATAAAAATGTGTTTGTGTGCTCACTTTTCTGATGAGCATGATTCTGTATATCTCATTTCTGTAAGCCTTCAGCGTACTTTAGAGCATTTGCAGTACATTTGTAAGACAGATGTAAGTGCCGTTATGTACTGAAGCTTTGGAAACAACACCAACGGTTCAAAACAAATAAATATAAAAGTGAAGAGAGCAATGCTACGCATTTTGCCACCTTCTCCTGTGCCGTCGTTACCAAGCAACGGGGTAAACATCTGCTGGCTTGATGACCATGGTTTGGACCCAAATAAAAATAATATGAACGCAGTCCTGCGGGGGCAGGGGGAGGGGGGAGCAATCGAGGGTGCTTCCACCTACATGAACACGGTACTGAAAGGAGAGACAGAAAAAGGTACTGACAGAGAGAGGAAAAGATGTCTGAAGCCGAAAAGATATCTATGGAAGCCCGTTTCCGCCACTAAAAAAAAAAAAAAAAAGTTACTCTAGAAAAGGCACGATTGACATGCTGGCAAAAGTGAAGCATCAGCGATTAGGAGAGACAGAAACATCACATCAGACAAATCATCATCACAACACATTATTTACAATTATTTAATGTGCTGGTTCACCGTATGCCTGCTGACTGGTATATTTATGCAGTTGGTGTAGAGGAAGAAAAGGGAATTTAATCGAGATCATGGCTGTGTGTAATCAATAAACTCAAGGCTAATATATACACTGAGCTGGTTTATGATCTCTTAACACCCTCACTGTCTGCATAGCAAAGCCTAAATCACTTTCTGTTATACCACCTCTCCCTTTTGAGAAGGTTGGGATTCATTTTCAGAGCCAATACAGTGCTGTGAAAAGGATTTTGCCCCCCTTTTTTCCTGTTTTGTTTATTTTTTGCATATTTGTCTCACGTAAAAGATTCAGATAATCAAACCTATTTTAATATTACGCAAAGATAATGCAAGTAAATACAAAATGCAGTTTTTAAATGATGATTTAATTTATTAAGGGAAAAAAGCTGTCCAAACCTACCTGGCCCTGCGTGAAATATTAATTGCCCCCTCCTGTTAATAATGAAAGAACTGTGATTAACCACATTATTTTAGAACGCCAAGTTAAATTTCACTAGCCACATGCAGGCCTGATTACTGCCAGACCTGTTGAATCAGAAATCACTTAAGTAGAACCTGTCTGATGAAGTGAAGCATGCTTAAAGAGCAACGCATCATGCCACGATCTAAAGAAATTCAGGAACAGATGAGAAACAAAACAGTTGACATGTATCAGTCTGGAAAGGATTATAAAGCCATTTCTAAGGCTTTGGGACTCCAGCGAACCACGGTCAGAGCATTATCCACATGTATAAAACTTGGGCAGTGGTGAACCTTCCAGAGTTTCCAGCCAAAACAAAAAAAAAGCCCAGAATTACTCCAAGAGCACAACAACGACTCTTCCACGAGGTCATAAAACAACCCAGAACAACATCTAAACAACTGCAGGCCTCGCTTGCCTCAATTAAGTTCAGTGTTCATGATTCAACAATAAGAAAGAAACTGAGCAAAAACCACATCCATGGGAGAGTTCCAAGGCAAAAAAAAGCCACTGCTGACCAAAAAGAACAAAAATGCTCGTCTCTCATTTGCCCAAAAATATCTTGATTATTCTGTGGACTGATGAGACAAAAGTTGAACTTTTTGGAAGGTGTGTGTCTCGTTACATCTGGCGTAAAACCAACACTGCATTTCAGAAAAAGAACATCTTACCAACAGTAAAATATGGTGGTGGTTGTGTGATGGTCTGGGGCTGCTTTGCAGCTTCAGGATCTGGACGACTTCCATAATTGATAAAACCATGAATTCTGCGCTCTATCAGTAAATCCTGAAGGAGAATATCCAGCCGTGTGTCCCTTACATCTAGTGTAAACCAACACAGCATTTCATAAAAAGAGCATCATACCAACAGTAAAATATGGTGGAGGTAGTGTGATGGTCTGGGGCTGCTTTGCAGCTTCAGGATCTGGATGACTTCCATAATTGACGGAACCATGAATTCTGCACTCTATCAGAAAATCCTGAAGGAGAATGTACGGCCATCAGTTTGTGACCTCAAACTCAAGCGCACTTGGGGTATGCAGCAGGACAATGATCCCAAACACACCAGCAAGTCCCCTTGAATGGCTCAAGAAAACTAAAAGTTAAGTCCAGACTTCTATCCGATTGAGATGCTGTGGCATGACTTAAACAGTCCATTCATGCTCAAAAACCCTCCAATGTGGCTGAATTAAACAATTCTGCAAAGAAGAGTGGGCCAAAATGCCTCCACAGCGATATGAAAGACTCATTGCCAGTTATCACAAACGCTTGATTGCAATTGTTGCTGCAAAGCGTGGCACAACCAGTTAATTAGATTTTCACATAGGGCCAGGCAGGTTTGGACAGCTTTTTTCCATTAATAAATGAAATCATCATTTAAAAACGGCATTTATTTACTTGCATTATCTTGTGTAATATTAAAATTTGTTTGATGATCTTAATCTTTTAAGTGTGCAAATATGCACAAAAATAAATAAATAAACATGAAGGGGCAAAACTTTTCACAGGCACTGTATCATACTAACACTTGACTTAGGAGAGCTATAATCTATTACATAATGTTGATATGCACCAATGCTGTCCAGATATTGAAATTCTGGCAAGTACCAATAAGTCAATATGTATTTTCATATTATGGTCAATAACTGATAAATGGATAATATTAAAATATTCTTGTGTGTAAATACAATAAAAAATAAATAAATAAAAAGTCAAATTAAATGGAATCACATTACAAAGCTCCTGACACCAAGACAAATTCCCTGTGTGTGTAACACACTTGGCAATAAAGCTCTTTCTGATATCTATTCAAAGTATGGAGGAGAAAAAAAGATATTAATGTTGACATTTGCTACAGATGACTAACTGTTTCATAAAAAGATTAACTTTAAAGTCATTTAGCAGTTTTTTTAGTTAGCGTTAGAATCCCGTTACTTATTTCTTTAGTACAGATACCACAAAGTGTTAATCTGCACAAAGACTACTGACGTGGATCATCGGATCAGCTCTGAGTTTATGTAAATTACACTTTACTCTTGAGTTTTTAGGCTACGTCACCGGTGCGAAGCCTATCTTTTTTTTTCCCCATCTGATCTTTTTTTCCCCTCATCTCGAAATATCTGCGTCCACATGAAACCACAAAACCGACACAAAACGGTGCAGTATACATGCCAGACCAGTATGTGGCGCTGTAATTCTGCCACAGAGATACCCTGAAAACGGAGAAGAAGACTTGGACTATGCGCATAAACCAAGCAGTAACCTCCCGCTCTCTCTTGTGATGCCAACACGGAAGTGACTAAAACTGCAATTTATCGACTGGCCACTAGAGGCTGGCTCCAAAAGAGAGTCAGTCCCACAGACTCCTCATGTTAAAATGCCCAACTTCACAGCATAAACAAATATGTTTACAGCCTGGTACAAAAAATTATTTTCGTCTATATAGCTAATTTTACCCTTCATGACAACTGTGAGGGGGGTACATTTTTTTTTATAACTCATCCGTTTAAATTATTTTAAGCCTTAAAGTTCTGCATAATTAAGGGCGTGGCTACTTGAGTGACAGGTGGATTGCTGCTGCTGTCACCACAGTCGAGCTAGGTGGGCGTGGTTTCAGCAACCAGCTCCCGACTCTTTGCCCATTTTTGATTATCCGGGAGTGATGCGCGGTGATGCGCTGCCAAGATGGCGACGGCCGGCTCCGCCCAATTTTGAGCTTCAAAAACGCTCTTCAGAATACTACGGGTGACGTCACGGACACTACGTCCATGTTTTTATACAGTCTATGGCATAAACCTTGCGCGCGGTATACAAACGAACATGGAACAATACATTTATTAATCTGTGTTAATGTTAGTTATTAAAAAGACAATCGTTCAGTGTTTGTTCATTTTTTTTTGTTGCTGTTACGTGACGTAGCGGTCGGTGTCTGACTAGGGGCGAGACGTGGGCTGATGACGTCCTCGTTTCAGAAAATATGCGGATTCGCTGTCCACACGAAAACGCAATGGTGGCGTTTTCAGATTTATCCACTCTGTGCCTCTGTTTCACTCTCCCAAAACGCCGGATCTGTCTGGACGAAAAGCCTGTACGATACAAAATGTATGCGTATACAGATAAATGCGTCTCCGTGTGGACGGGGCCTTAAGAGAGCGGTCTACACAATAATGAATTCCCTTACCTGTCAATTTGGGCATCACTACTTAGAATTTTCTCTGCCATCAGAGATTTCTGTTTTCTGGTTTCAGATCTTTTATGCTTCTTCTACTGTTCTAATTCTTCCATTGTCTCCAATGGTAAAACACGATAATAAGTGTTTTCCACTGTCTAATTTCCACTCTTTGCATCTCCAAAGGCGATGCAATCTACAGAGGCGGTAAACAATGAACGCAAGCATTTTCTTCGACATTCAGTGACATTTACTATCCAGTCTTGGACCAAAAAAAATTTATATATATATAGAATCTATATCCAATATTAACTGCTATCCTATATATTCTGCCTCCCTACTACAAAGCAATTGACTTGGAATGCATTTGTGGAATTTGTATGTATTTAATAGTCAAAGTAACCACTGTTTATGAGACCAAAGAACCCAAAACTGCAAATCACAGAAGGATTCCCATAAGATCAGACTGATGTGAGCTGAAAAGCAGAAAAAGAGTCAACAAAATGACAAACTAACCTCCTCTAACTTCCTGCTGCTTTGACATTGATGTATACAGTTACTTCCCTAGAGGTTAAATCACAAGCTCTCAGTTCAGCTTTGTTTAGTTGGAGATGACACAGTCAGCCTATGCTTTTTGTCTTCCAAAGCCTTGCCAAAACCTAAAGGGCTTGGGGAAGTTATAGGCAGTTGTCTTACCTCAGTATGCCATCATAAAGTTACCAGTCCAAGCCCTCATTCATGAATAACTGGGATCCTATCACTATTGTGCCCTTCAACTAGACACTTGAGCCTGGGTTGCTCCAGAGGGACTGTGCCATAGATTATATACTCAGTCACCTTGGATAAGAAAGTGACTGCTAATGTACGGTAATGTAATGTAAATACACTGCTCATTCTTACTATGACATCATTGCAACTCATGTGTGTGAGGACCTGTGACATTGCAGGAACAGTACAGAGATTACCTCACTTTTTCAGTAAGAGAAAAGGCAGACTGATCTGGGAAGAGATGTGAAAGTATTTACTCACAAGACTCACAATGACTAAGCTCAAGTCATACGGTGATGTGATTCCCCATGAATCTCCTGCATTGTTAAATATTCATTCACACGTAAGACTCTCTGCTTCTGCAGAGGGGAATGACTGTAGCTGTGGACTCACCTTGGAGAGATTAGCTTCAGGGCTCATTCTGTTCCACCTTTAGCATGATGCTCCACTGCAGCTTAAACCGCTAATCCCAATAGGCAAAACACACCAAATGTAAAGCACGCACGCAAATACACTACTTTCAGTCACAGACAACTGTTTGGAGGTACACCATCCCATATGTGTCTAAACTTTCAGTTGAGTTCCTGAGTTAATGTCAGAAACTAAACAAAACTGCATTCAGTGATAACCGAGAACACCAAGGCTTGTTATATGCAAACTATCCAGCAGTTAAATAAAACACACTGGCTCTTTTCACCAAGAAATGGGACAGAAGACCATTTGGGCAAGAGAGAATGGGGCGGGGGGGTTCACTGCCTGATGTTGTGTTACAATTGAGATCATACAGGGAATCTGTGTGCAGAAAAGAAAAAGTTGAGTATATCACGTGCCCCATGTATATTTGTTATAAATAGTTTAGAGATCCACAATATATCTGTATCGTATTGATTATTGGTATTGGTTGATAGTGGATGTACACTACAGTTAAATAGTGTGGAGTCACAATATTTAATGTTTTTGAATGAAATCTCCACCAAATCTTATGTTCACCAAGGCTGCATTTATTGTAAGTAGAGAAACTTATTATTTATTAAGTAAAAAAAGTATATTGTGAAATATTTCACAAATAAAATAACGATTTCTAAGTTAATATAGTTTAAAAATTAAAAAACACCCCCCAATAAAAAAAAAAATTTTGGCTTTTTATATATTCTAACCATTGCTCAATGTAATCTTAGCAAAGCTCAAAATGAACATCCATTTTAATACTGTTCATTATAGTGTTGTAATGCTTAAATTCATTTGAAGCATTAAAAAAAATATTTTCAAGGCTTTAATATCAGCAACAGTGTCAACCAGACATTTAATATTGGTGCATCCCTAAAATAATTGTTAATTTGATTTCAGAAACCAATAAAAGTGAAGTAGCCTAGATCAATATTAATATGAAGGCAACTGATCCAAGGGCAACTTATTTACATTTAATGATGTCTGTCTGCTCATTAGCAAGTTTTATTAAACGCAAAAGATTCTCCAACCTCAGATAATGAATCTTCTCAGTAACACATCTTCAAATTAATTATAAGTGCAATTTTCTTTGACTTTAAGTTATCAGACATTCTCATGTAGCACGCTTACCGACAAATTAATACATATGGCATCATTCAATGAGCACTTCAGCCTTATTACATAATTAAATTCAGCATCCAAACATAAGAAGGCTGATTCATGAATAATGATGTATTTAAAGACAAAACACTCCATTAGATGTGACAAATGGGCACTTCATATGCTGTGCCACACTCAAAGATCCAGATAGGCACTTAAACATCAACTTGACTCACATTTTGGCCTCTCAGAACCCCTTTCACAATAGATGACCATCATGTTTGAGTACAATGGCTTCAAAAGAGACCTTTGATGTCCAAAGGGAGAAAGAGCCCTCGGAGATCATGCAAACAAGGGCCCTGTTTACACCTGATATCAACATCCATCTTGGATGATCCAGATGAGACGGATTGCTGTTTACACCAGTATTTCAGAAGTATTTCACCTGGTGTCTCAGAAGAGTGTTTGCACTAAATATACATGATGCAGTCACATGGATTTCTGACTAGATCCGAATATGTTTTAAGTAATTGAATCACACAACATTTGGACCCTGTTTTCACCTATGTTTAGTTTCATCCAGATTTTCTGAGGTCCATAATGACAACTTAATATAGCATCCGTTGTAGCATACTCACTCACTGATAACAATACTTCCTTTGTAAGCTGCTGTTTTCCTTTAGTCTCATTTCATTCTTTTATTTTCAGAAAGTGAAAATAAAAGTACGCTTGGGATGTGCTATTTTTAGGCTGCTGAACACTCTTTCACAAACATGCAGGCAAGAAGAAAGCAGATGGTTATGTGGACTTGCGTGTGTGTGTTTTGGTGTGTTCTTTTGTCACGACAAAAGGAATACACTAGTGCTTGTGCACTTGTGTATGTGCATAAGGAAAAGTATGTACAGTACGATAATCTGCACTTGAGCAGTAATTTCTGGTCTATGCTTACTCTTTTATCTTGACACACATCCAAGCCAATGTTGTCTAAGATGTCTACCAACACACAGAACAAGTCAAAACCAAACGTTCAATGTGAGGGAGCTGCCAACTAGCTTTCAACATTCAATCACAGGAACACACAGACAGATCTGTCCCGTTGTAGGAGAGATTATGTCATTGAGCTTAGCAGGCTCAGGTATTCCTTCCTCTTACTCTTAAGTCGTGGCTTAATGGTTAGAGAGTTGGACTTGTAACCCGAAGGTTTTCATTCATTTTATTTCATTCAGATGCTCGTTCATTCCATCACAATATACTGAGAAAGGCTTGTATGTGCTTAATGGTCCTTAAAAGGACCTGAAATCACAAGTCCTTGATGAATTATTACTGGATAAATTAATGTAGTTAAATAAACTTAAGCTTTGTTGAAAGGCATCTGTAGAAAGTTGCAAAAAAAAAAAGATATAATTGATACATGCCTTGGTTTATAAAAACAAAAGGAAAAATGTGTTCACAGTAATGCACTTACAATGGAAGCCCATTGGGGTCAGTTTTAAACGCAGCAAATAAATGTTACATTTAATGTGTCGCTGGTCATTTGCATAAAGCTGAGCTCTGCTCAACTTTGTTTCTTTGCCAATTGTATCTTTTGCTTGTGTCAAAGAAAATCACCAACGCTTGCTAAAAATGAATACTATCCTGTAACTTTGCTGCTGCAAATTGCTGTCAGTATGAGCAACCCTTTGGAATGTAAAAAAAAAAAAAAAAACTGTACAGATTAAGTTATTTTTTAAATGAATAATTCATGTAAGAATGTTAACAAAAATACAAGCTTAACATTTCTGCTTTTAAACCCTACAATAAATATACAGCAAAGACTTTCATGGGGAGAGGCTGTACATGTTTTGACATTTTTATTCAGACTGAGGTACGAGTTGAAATGATCTTCTGTGGTAATCGACATCAAGCTACAGATGCTGTAGAGGGTAACTTGTATTAAACCTGCAATAATTCTTTCATGAAGACCCAGTGCAATTTCATCAGTTTCTCTACTTTATCAGAGACTAAAAAAATTAATCTTTCTAAAATCCTTGTAGTGAAAAAGACTACAAAAAAGGTTTGTGTCAGATGAAATCTGTAGATTAAATATAGAGGCGAATGTAGAGTAAAAAAGCTGGCAGCTATATTAAAGTCACTACTGTACAGTGAGCAATGAACTGTTTATTTACTACTGAGATATTATGTCATAAAGCTGTAAGGGAAGGCGATAAGAATAGCCGTGTGTGAGCGGAAAAGCTATGGTAGGATGAGGACGGCAGATCAGAGCCCACGAGCTGAGACACCCTCCTGGTAGCGACAGGGTGTGGTTGGCGAAGGAGAGCTTCACTTGGACCGAGAGATCCGGGCACGATCAGAAGGCCATAATACGACCGTCACCCGTAGCGCGGGCTGTTTGCCAGACCCCAAAAATCTAAGCCAAAGATCTAAGCCTGATCAATTTGTTTCCACATTGCCTGGAGTGCTGAATCACTGGGGGTCTCTACCATTCTGTAATGCCCTGTAAAAAGTGTAACCTCAGGTAGAACAATCCAGGGTCAATCCTAAAGGAAAAAAAGACTGGATTTTCACAAAACGCAAGATCTATGAAGCACTTTTCCCCTCATAAATGCTCAGAGGACGAGTATTAAACCAAAACAAGACACATTCATTCTTCCACAAACAACAATTGAGCAGGAAGAGCAAGACCGTTTTGGCTGACCTGCCGTGAGCGTGGAAGTCCAGGTGCAGGAACTGGTCCTGGTGAGACAGAGCTCTCTTAGCCCTCTGGTGCTTGCTGTGTAAGATGTCTGTGTCGTAGGACAGGCCTTCATAATGTCGAATATACTTGCTCAGGGATTTTTCATACTGACCTACAGAATAAAAGGAGGAAGAGAGAAAAAGAGAGATGAAAATCAGTGACCGGTTGTGATCTGACTAGCAATTATTGAACACAAGACCTGGTGCAGAAATTTAACAGGTAAACTGTGGTGACAGAATGAGGATAAACCTCTGTGACTTTTGGAATTACACTTTGAGCTGCAACATGACGACTCATATCTAAATTACAAGGCTTAGGCCCGTTTCAAACATCCTGTGTCTGCAGCACGTAAGCAAATCAGCAATACAGGGCATTGAGCTTTCATACTGACAGAGTTTCTGCTGCCTAATACATCTGTGGCTCTATTGAGGCTGTTTTAACCAAATGGGTGACTGGACACGTCAGGGAGGTGCACCATGTAGGGCCAAAAAAAAAATTTTTTTTTTTGATTTCCAGTTCACCACACTGAATTTATTCTTAAAATAACGGTCATAAATTATAAAATGGTTACTGGGAGCCAGTCAAACTTGAAAAAAATGACAAACTAAACTAAAACTCAATCAGTAATATATGGCCAGCAATGTCACCATCCAGCAAAAGTGATTATGAATTTATTGTGGTCTTGGAGCTTGCTGTATGGAAAGCATTTGGTTAATAGTGAATATTGACCTATTGTGCATACCGTTGTGGCTCCCGCTGTTAGCAGGGAATAATCGCTGCATATGGGGTAAAAACGAAGGAATTAGTTATTGTGTGAGGTGCCAAGAATGTAAAGAATGTTGCACTGTCTGTTCGTTTAATCGTCTGTGAGTGCCGTCACCTCACAATACAAACATGCCCCATAGTATAGTCCCACCCCTGACAATGACTGATAGGTTTCCGTATAAGGCATCGGAAATTTAAATGCTAAAGGAATTGTGATTCCATTTGAGTTTTTGCAGGTTACAGGCGCAACACAGAGAGAGTGAAATAGCAGACGTGGTGATTAATATTGCTATTTAAATATGACAGGTTCATAACTCTTAAGACATGGGAAATACAGTTGCAAATGGACTTGGGCAGTCACTGTGCATTCATGAAAGCGAAAATGCAAACGGTAATGCAAGATTTGCAATTCCTTTTGAAAACAGGCCACAATATTCCTTTTCATGTGAAATCCCATCATACCTGCTGAATTTACAGTGCTGTGGTAAACCCAACAAGGACTGCAATGATACCGTCCTTCCCCCATCAAACAGTTCACTGACCCTCTCAGATCGCAACAGTGTGGAAATAGGAACTGCTTTCCATGAAACTGACCAGCTGGAAGGAAATCAAATGCAGCACCAACATAGGACCACAAGCAGCCTGATCATTAAGCACATGTCTGATAGGGTGTGTTAGAGAGGACTGTCTATATCTACTGTAAGAAGTGCAGAGCAAACACACAGATAACAACACACCCACACCCTGCCCAACGATTGTCTGGAAGGGCAAACTGCTTCACTCAACAGCTTCATTCATTAATAATAAAACTTATCAGATGCTATTATATGCATCTTACAATAAAAATGCTGAACACTCCATCAGACAATGGCTTTTTCCATCTCTCAGTAGGGCTGGGTATCGAGTTCGATACTTTTTAGGCACCGACCGAATTGCCTCGATACCATTGAGTATCGAAAAACGTCTTGTCGTTTGGTACCAAATTTCGATACCTAAGGGTTAATCTCATCAACTCTCAGTGCGGCGCAGATCGATCGTGTTGGACATCACGGAGAGGCAATGCGAAAACGTACGGAGCAGTCTGCTCGTGGTACTATAGCCTAATACACCGATCGGTCTGCACAGTCGGTCCGCGTCACCGGTTACACTCAGAGATGTGGCTCACATGTGAGTATTTAGTGTGAATGTGTCCCAGCCCCCTTAGATGTTAGGCTACATTTACACTGGTGCGTTTGTTTTAAAATGTAAACGATCCTCGTCTTACTGGCGTTTACACTGCGTTTCAAGCCGGCTTTCCACTATCTCAGACAAATGACAGACTGAAAGTCATTCATTTCCAATGGAGAGTAGCGCGGGAGCTGTGTAGAGTTCCAATCATATGCAGATGTCCGTTCATACTTCAAGACCGAAAGCGTGTGTTATGTGACCATTCATGCACACTGTAGCATCATGCGACATAAGACCAGGGTTTAAATTGGGCCAGGCCATCTGGGGCTGAGCCCCGGCACATAAACTCTAGGGCTTGACATTAACTCTTCATTAACACCAGACAAGTAACATGATTAAAACATCAGAAAACAAAAATAACTATGTAAACACCAAAACGCAATATTATTCTGATTTTATTACATTTAGAGTAAGTGGCGAATAGTGGGTATCTAATGTATATAAAGCATCTATTGACAGTATAAGGCTGCGCTGCTGAGGCGAGGCTCCCGCAGCCTCTCCAGGAGAAATCAAAACGGTTAGTTAGGCAACATCACGCAACGTTTTCACCATTACGACTGTTTAATAGTTCTATAAACAGTTCAATAAGCAAATACAATAATATTAGGTCACTTAATTTTAGGCAGAAACAGCGCATCTCAGCAACCAGCCGATTTCATTGCTGAGTGATTCCTTGTTTTGAACGAATCAGTTGAGTCAAAGTTTCATTAGCCCATGCATAAACATCTGATGAATCTGCCGTTTGAACGAATCGTTTGAATGAACGACTCAATGACTCACTCATTAAACGCTCACTACTGGCACCTACTGGCGTTTTAATTTAGTTGAAAAGTATCATTTCCACCATAATTTCTTGTTTGTATATTAAAAAATATTTAAAATAATCTCATAATAATTATTTAATGCCGGGGCATTTTAACGAGTACGAGTACAAGAGCTCAGTATCGGTATCAGTGCATCCCTAATTCAAAACATTCCTATAGTGTACGGTCTTCACCAAGGACCTAAGGACTAAAGCTGATTTGGCCACTGGCAAGAGAACAGTGTTATTTTAGTATTATTGATATATTATGACAGTAATTATTAATATTTTCAAATGAACTTTTATTATTTTATATTTTAATTTTACTTTAAGTAGGCGTAATATTTGCTAAATGTGCATTTTTTTATTATTATTTTTAATTTTCTGTTAATTTTATTCTTTCATTTCAGTTTAGTTTAAATAATTTTTGGATTTCACTTATTAGGGTCGGACCGATACGGTTTCTTCAGGGCCGATGCGATACATATTATTACAGAGAGGTAGAAAAGATAACCAAATATTTTGAGCGATATATAGTATATACGTATATATGTCTGGTGTAAAAATGAAATTTAATGTCAAAATTAAGAATAACAAGGCTCTGACAAAAACTGCCTTCCGTGGTGTTGGTTGTGTAGTACTCCCACACTGCACTTACTTTTCTCTTCCCCTGTGCATCCATCTACAATAAGGGTAATATAAATAGAGAGTTAAAAGTGGGGCCACTGTATGCTTCATGGTTAAGCCTATGAATACT